>JAHZMX010000349.1:0-24492 GCA_027743895.1 Seira musarum
GTCAAGTTATTCTCTAATTCGAATCCTTGTCTCAATGATCCCCAAAAAACGTTTAGAAATTCTTGAAGAAGAATAGAACAGGAGAGAGCAGTTAAAAAGGTCGGCATCGGCATGAGTAGACGTGAATTTTGCGTTGGCTTCATCT
Organism: Seira musarum; assembly: GCA_027743895.1. Lineage (NCBI taxonomy): Eukaryota > Metazoa > Arthropoda > Collembola > Entomobryomorpha > Entomobryidae > Seira > Seira musarum. The sequence continues at coordinate 146 of JAHZMX010000349.1, forward strand.
TATTGTCGTTGTCGCTGTCATCGTGAAGTTGTAAAAAAAGCCCTACCTTACCTTCCTAGAACCATGGCTTTCGCTTTCCTTCCTATCCTTTTTTAGTTTCCGTAATTGGTCCAGGATAGTCTCCTTCCGTGTCAAATTATATGAATTTATTGCTCCCTGCTGAATGGTAACCGAACCGGAGTTGGATTCGGAAGGACTACGACTACCTATGCTTTTCCTGCATAACAGTGTCGCAAAATACATACGTTTTCACACTCGCCAAAAGGAAAATAGATTCGAAACTGGAATGCCTTTTCATATGACGTTCAATGTTCACAAATTGAAACCAAAGGACCTTTAGACCTTGTCAATTTTTCACTACTTTTAACATTTACTATTCACACTTTCTCTTTTCGCATTGCATTACATTACATTTTGTCGAATGTGTGAAAGCCAAGCGAATTGGAATTTTGGATGGAGAATTCTCCAGCATGGCAAACAACGCGTGCATTCCGGCAGGCAGTTCAGCGTGTCATGACTTAACTTTTGACTTGAAATACGAGTGAGGATCAGTGTACAAAAGCATAATTTGTAATTTGCAATTGCATGTGAAAAAATGAGGATATGCATGGGCATGGGTATGGGTATGGCTTGAACTTTTTTATGTTTTGAAGTTTGCGTTTGGTCAAATGTTTTTAAAGTTTGTGGCTTGACTCAGACTTTGAGATTTCAGTATTGTTTCATGTCTAATAAAACAAGAAGGGAAACTGAGTTTTGAAACGTGTCAGTGTCCAGCCGAGTTTGGAGGCATTTTTATTGCCTTCACGTTTTGATGAGTGATTGGACCAGACCGACAACACCTTTTCCGAAGTGGTCAAAAATGAGCTACAAAACGATAACAAATTGGAGAAAACATGATGTCCATGTCATACTTATAACAACAGCGGAATGTTTTATGCATGAAATTAAATGCAAATCTTGCAAATTAGCAGCTGCTTGAGTTTTGAGTTTGAGTTCATGACATGACTCAAGATTGAGTACTGGAAAATGTTCTTTATGTTTCGTGCAAAACTAATTTTATTCAAGCGTTTCCTCTATTTCCGGTGAACAAAAGAGTTTAATTTTTTAAAAAATCCGATAGTATCAAACTCGCGCCAGAATCATGCAGTGCAGCAAAAATAAATTCTTTTGGTTTTGATTTGTTCTCCAGCTTAATTTAAAGCTATTGCCTGTGAAGTAATAAAAATATTCTTTTCGCTTACATTTCATTCCTGAACAGTGAAAGGATTGAACATTTGCTGGACATGTAAGTTGGACATGGCACGTAACGCAAACGCAACACGCATTTTTAGTGCGTCGCCGTCGCGAGTTTCTTGAACTAGGCTGAGGTCATCATGCACCAAAAATCCATTAATTCCGAAAAATATATTCGGACATTTACACATTCCATGTTACATTTCTTTCTTCCTCATGAATGTTTCATGGAACTTCTGTCCTGTCTCAAGTGATTTTTTTTAAATCGAAAAAATATGTAAAAGCAAATATGAATAAATGCACGAGAAAATCTAATGCATTTTTCTAAATTATCTCTTCACTTTTTTATTGCAGACGTGCCATTACCATCATCTTCCGGGTCGGAACGATACCTTCGATCAAATCCACAGTCGAACATTGACAGTGACAATGACTATAACCATATGAGTGAAGATAATGAACCATTCCAGAGTCAGAGCTATCATCATCATCACCATCATAACTCTGGAGACTATTCCCATTCCCATTATTCTCACAACCAGAACCATGGCCAAAGAGACGATCGACGTAGTCATCACCATCACAATCATAATCATCACCATCATCATCAAAATCATCATGAGCAGAACCAGAACCAGTTCCAGAACATTCAACAGGACTACCGATATCAGCCACAATCGCAATTTTCATCATCTACGGAGCAATATTTCCAGAACCCGAGTTCAGATATTTTTGGTGAAAATAATAATGATGGGCAGAATCAGCAACAGGACGGACCATACTACAACAGCAATAGTCACATGAACACTAATAAATATGGACATGCACAAAGTCATGGTAAGATTTGCAAATTATAATTTAAAAATAGTTTATGAAGAATCATGAAAGATCATGAATCATCATCATCGGATTTTCTTGTAAAAAAAAAGATGAAATCTTAGTTGGCATTTGCATACGAATGAATATTGAAAAGGGATTAATGACATCCTGTCTGAAAGTCTCAACCTTCTCATTTTCTTTCAAAGCTAAATATTTTAGTGACATTTTCATTTTTACAAATGCAGACAGACATAATCCTTTATGCTAAAATGAAGCAAGGGATCGAGTTGAGTAGAAAGAACTAAAGCGGGAGAGATTAATGCTGTATTACATTACACTGCCAAACTTGAGAAGGAAGGATAGGGAAGCTGGTTGAAAGGAGTAGGAGTACGTAAGCCAATACAAGAAATTTATGCTCCATTGACAAAGAAGCCATTTATTTCTCCCAAATCCAGCTTGAGTCAAGACTTTTGACTCTGACGCATTCAATGCTCCTATAATTTTATTTACTCTCTTTTCCAGTCGCAAATAGTTAATTCAGTTAAAGAACTTCCTTCTTTCTTTCGAGCTCTGAGTTTAGTTGACTCTTTGTCTTGTCTCCGTTTTCTAACTTCAGCTCAAACTCAGAAGAAGGAACGATGTCGCCTATTTAACAGAAGAGTGGTTTGCGTTTGGTGCTCAGCTGCATCTTCATTTTTCATTGGGGACATAAAAAAAAGTGTTAAAAAATTTAGAAAAAGAAACTCGAAGCCAAAACCCAGCCACAAGTAAAGTAACGAGAAAGAGTGTGACTCGGGGAGACAGTTGATGAATTCGTTGTTCCCTCCTGAAATGTCAGGGGTTGTCTCCACAGGGCGACTATGCAAAATGAGAGTTGTCAACGTACGAACGAGCGTCTTTCTTTTCTTTTACACAACGATTGGGACTACAACTACAACTATTTACAAGCATGAAAAATACTAACGCTTTTGGAATTGCATTGAACGAAAAGGCTTACTCCGAAAATCGACAATTGTAAAAGTGCACTGGATACTGATACTGGATCGGGATTTTTTAAATCCAAATCTCATCGCGAATCTAAAGTTCATTCATGCATCTCGAAGAAAAAAAAGTTTTCTCGATTATACTTCATCCATTTTTCATTTCCGACCCCAATTCCATGAGTGATTCCCTCGTGCTGAATTTACAAACTCCACACTCACGATCAAATATAGCTTGTGTCTCTCATCCAAGTAAGATTCAAAGAAAGGCTGTGCATTTTTTCACTCTAAAATACACTTCTTCAATTTACTAATCCGAATAATGAAATGCAAAAAAATAAGATGGTAAAATGCAGCGAAGCAGTGCAGTTGAGAATGTCATAGGTCACATTCTGATAAAATATTATCACATTTTGTATTCTTCAGAAAAAGCACTACAGTTGTTTCCAAAATGGCATGCATAAGTAAATTATGTAATTTCACTAATCTCATGGCTGCAGTTAGTTCGTCTGGAATCTCTTTTCTGTTCTGATGATGAGCTCATTTTTCATTCGGGTTGCTCTATTGCAGATCGCACTTGCATCATCTTCATTTTTTCTTGTAGCTTGTCTTCGAAACAGAACTCATTCATTTTCTATGAAGAAAAAGGAGGAAATTGATTTTTAAGAATCATCTGAATTTACTATTACAAAATTGGAAACTTAAAACGTTCAAGAAATTCAAGCCATTTTATGTTGATGCAGAACAGAAGAATGAAGCGAACGACATGAGTATAAGACATATGACATAAATAAGACACAAAATACGATATCGAATTTTACGATCGAATGAGAGTGAGATGGAACGTGTGTAAAAACACGAGCTCAAATCCAAAAACTGCATTCCCGACAAAGCCATGTAAGCACAAAGTGAGGAAGCATGTCAAGGCAATTTACACGAATTATTATTTTTTCACGCCTGCATTTTCCCTTGCTGGATATCATTCCATTGCACCGAAATATTTTTGTGAATGCAATGCAACTGTAAAAACTTCTGGATTCGTTCCAGGAATCCGGGACTCCGAAAAGACAGAGGGAAAAGCATTGTTAATGTGACTTGGCTTGGCTTGACTTGACTTTGTTTGTGATGCAATATGATGTGAGTGGATGTAAAGAGGCTCACATTATGATCGTGTTATTTTCATTTATGAACCCAAGTTATTCCAAAGAGGTGCATTTTTTGGGACATGCCAGAATTCGAAATGATCTCATCAAAAAATCAGGAAAGGGAAAATAAAAAGTGGGAAAAGAGTACATGATGTTTTCTTCTTTCAAAAGTGTTTCTTCCTTTTTTCACAGTTGCATTATGCATGATAAAATGCGGAGGTTTTTTATACTGGATTTACCTATGTCCTTGATGGTGTGTTTGATGTTCCTGTACGTAATTCGGTTGGAACATAAAATGCACTTGAAAGTCGAACTAGAACTACTTAAATAAATAGGGGAAAGGGTGAAAAATACTTCGTTGGAATGGAGGGTACAAAGAATGAATGATTTTTTTTTGAAATAATGGAAAAGGATGTCAAGTCAAAATGTGGAAGTGTTTTTCTCTTGTAAAGTAGGCAATCTATTATTTTGGGTGCATTTTGATGGATCTTTTTCATATGCTTTTTGGGATATAAAAATGAGAGCAAAACCAAACCAGCCGTGTTGTAAGTTGTGATATGACGCAATTTTATGTGAAATGAGTGGGAACAGATGGGTAAAAAGTGAAGAAGTGAGATGAGGGTAGGGTCGAGGAGGTGTATTATTGAAGTCATCAGTCATATTACATCAAGCAATGTTTCCTCTACAACTTCTTCCGCATTATATTATTTCCTTATCGGTATTTTGAGTGGGTGGGTATGTGTGTGTCGGTATGCTATATCATATATGGAATTTTTGACATTTTTTGATGGGTGCATTTGAAGGTTAATATTTCCAATTTCAATTCGTCTTTATCCATCCATGTTTTCCGTAAAAAAAATTTCAGGATTGAAATTATTGCTGAGAATGCTTCGATAAAAAATGAATAATTTGCAAATCTTGATTTTCCATTCGCATAATTATTTCAGAATATTTTTTTCTCCTTTCATAATTTTTCTGAATTCATCATTTCTACCCGGCTGTTTAGTTGTGAAGTAATATGATTTTCACAAAAAAATCAAAAATGTAAAAATAAAATATGCGGAGGCGAAAAAAAGGGTAGCGTTAGTAAACACTCTTTACCTATTTATGATGTATGGATAGGCTCATCTTTTATTTATGAGGGGTTCACTTACGATATGACAACCCATCATATTCCATTTTCCACGGCACTTCTTTCTTTCTTTTTTTTCTGGAGAAAGCTCAGTTGGTGGATTGGATTGGATGATGTGATGTGATGTGTATCGGTAAAGTAGAGTAGAGTGTCATACTTCCCGGTTGCCTTAATGTTTTTTCCCCGAAATGGCTTTCGTGTAAAAAAATGCGTTCCTTTGACTTGACTTGGTTGATAATATGCAAAGAACAAGGTGGATGGATCCATTAGTTGAATAGGTAGTGGAGTGGAGGACCATTTTGGATATTTACATTTTTCTGGAGAAAAAAAAGACACTTGGGATATATTTTTACTTTGAAAGGAAAAGCGTTTTTCCGCCGATGCTGATGCTCCTACTCTTAAGCTAATGGAGATGGTGAGTGGTGTGCTGACTATGCAATAAAGCTAAACATTATTAATTATTCAAGACTTTGTATTTTCTTCAGGGGGAAAATATCTATAATGTCTGGAACGGTTACAATAAAGAAATATAAAACGTAGGCATTTTAAAAATCTACGGCTTTATTTTTAATTGCAAAACTGCGACCTGTAAAAGTTATTTGAATATTTTTTTGAAATAAATTGGGTCACGTTAAATTAACGAAATTATCAATGACACATTTCAAATGAAAGCTATTAACATTTAATTGCTCTGACTTTGGCAATTTATGCATCGATTTCCATTTTGGTTTTGGTTTGTATCGATTTTACGTGGAAAGTTCTTGCAATTCTATTCATTTAGTTTTCCAACAAAGAATTTCTTGGGAAGTGAAGTTGGCACCTGTCTCTGAATCCGTCAATTAGATCAATGATGCGCTCGGTCTTCAAGACCAGCTTTAATTACACATGATAAATGAGCTGGATATAATACAAATCTAATGTCTTGAATCATTCACATTTTGCTCAAGCGTAAATTATGTAGTATGCGCGTGTCTGTAGACTGCAGACTTCAGACAGTAATGCTTCAATATTTAATGAGGTTTTTGCATATTCCGGAATAAAGAAAAAATATAATTCCTACAGTTTCCAGTTCAAACCAAATGTCAATAAATAATCACCACAAAAAAGCATGCAACAACTTGTGCATATATCCATGTTGAATGACAAACGCTAATGATAGCAAAAATTGTTCAAGGAAAAAAGTGAAGACAGGGGGGCTTAAATTACCAACAAGACCAGACTGAAAGAAACATGCTTCATTTTTCATTTCGATGGTTCCGTTTTGTCTTTGTTATTGTTTCAAGTTGAAATTGAAGAGGAACTTTCCTCAACTTTGTCTGAGTTGTGATGTGAGTTGTCGGGTTTTTAACATTTCACGTAGTCCATTATGCCCTACTCATTCTTCGGCATTTAGCTCACTTTTCCCTTTTTCTACAGACTCGATTGCTAATAAAGAGGAGAGAAACCTCAAAATGCCATGATCGACCTGTCCATCAAGTGAGCTCTAGAAAATATACTGACTTGGTTTGAGTAAGTTCAGATAAGAAGAAGGGAAGAAGAACAAAATGAAACAAAATATATTTCCAGCATTTCAACCCGTCTTCCCTCCTCCCCCAGTTGTGTTGTATATGGAGTAGAATGGAGTTTAGTCCAAAAGTTCACAACAGTTAATTCGTGTAACCTTTTTCCCCCTTGTCGAGCTGTATCCATGTTTTTGAAGAAGTGGAGCTTGAAAAAAAATATGAAAGTGGGAGAGGGTAACACTGGAGGCAACAACAATGCAACAGTATTAAATATAACTGCTCCGACATTTTCCCTTGTTCTTTTGGAAGGTACAAATCTAAAAACCGTCATGCTCATCATCATCATCAACACCAATTTCCCATCACATCATCCTTCAAAATACTTTATTCTCCACTGTACATTCGGCATATTTGTGTTTTCTTCTTCCTTCCGCTCAGGCTTGCTCGCCTCACTCTCGCCTTTTGGAAGAGTAAAGTTCGCTCCGAAACGAAAACGAACTCAAGTCTGTTGAATGGATTGGAGTTGAGGGAGCACAACTGCAGCCCATTCCACTTCCACCCTTCTTCATAAAATATGCAAAAGATTTTTGAGCTTTTAGGTGAAACGTGAAATGCGAAAGGACTATCCATCACATCGCAACAAGGCATCCGCGGTGATGTGATCACAACACAACACAAAACAATCATGATGATATGATGATGCAAACAATGCGAATATTTTTGGAAAAAGGGCTTGGAGCTCTCAAAACGAAACACATTTCTAAATTTAGATTTTTTTCCGAAGCTGGAGCCAAACTCAACTCCAGGAAAAGATCAGAGGGATATTGTTTTAACCCAAATAAAATACATTTTAATACTTCTTCAAAATGTTTGATGGAATTGAAAGCTTACCCTTTTGCATCTCACCTTTCACATATTTTAATTTAGACGGGAAATGGTGTTGGAATTACGTTTGTGTTGGCAGAGCTGGACATGAACCAGGATCAGGTCCAGGTTCAAAGATCTCTCTGTCTGTGGGGCACGACATTGGCATATGGCACGAATTCGTTAGAGTTAATCCCATTCTAATGACGATGACGTGAGTGAGTGAGTGCTCCTTTCATTCTCGGGAAGTCTGGGGCTGCTGGGAATGGAAAGAGAATTTACACGGTTCCATTGAAATAATGAGTTCATAATCCCCTTGTTGATGTTTCTTTTCTCCAACACGTCACATTATCCCTTCCTCTCCAGCACTTTTTGATTTGATCATGTTTTCCAATGTAGTGGAGAATTCATTTTTTTCCAGGAAAAGGGGAATCATCACGATCCACAATTCCTGATCATATCACAAAAAAAAATTGTAAATCGAATTGAGTTCTCTTTTCTGCGTAGGTACACGTGCGTGAGTTGTGGATTTTACCTTTACCTTACCTGGTCTGGTCTGGTCTGGAGATTAGGTTCCATGGTCGAGCGCGAATCGAACGGAATGTTAAATATCTTCCATTTCCAGAAAGAATGAAAGGGTTATTTATTCCTGGAAAGTTTACATTTTTTGAATGGAAATAAGGCTCTTGTTTGATTCTGGATTTTCAACAGTCCAACTGCTTGTTTGCTATTCCGATTGTCGTTGAAATTGGAATAGAGAATTACAAATAAGCCATTGTAGTTCATGCATTTTATTTCATGCTTCACCAGATCGGTCGTGTCGTAGTCGTGACATTGTCATTGTCATTCCAGTGCTATTGTCAGTTTCCCATTCCATTTCTATTAAACATTCACGTTTTCACCTGAGAGTATGATTATGATAGTGATAAGCCCATTGTCAACTTGAGTAAGCTGTCCCACGGGCGTAGTTCAAAGTTGGAGCTTACATTAGAGTAAATCAAACAGGTGAAAAGAAAATGTTCAGGAATTTGCGTGCCATTGTCATTGCCACCGAATAGAACGTGTCTTTTCTTCAGTTTGAATTATTTTCATCGCCAACATTTTCGTTCAAACAATTTTCAATGATGCAAAAAGTTTTAAAATAGAAAACGTAATCTTAACAGAACTGCACGCATATTCACGGAATGGAATTTTCTACAAAAGTTTCAACTGTTTTCGTTTCAAGTTTTGCATTTCTTTTCTTTCTTTAGGGTCTAGATTCTAGACTGGCTGCAGTAGTGATAATAACGAAATAAAAAACGTTTTTTATTTCAGTTTCATTTTCATTTGGATAAATAAAGCGAATCGTATCGTGTAATAATGTTTTATTCACGGAAATGGCTCTAGTTTACCAATTTAATGCACCGAAATTTGAGAAAATGTGAGGAGATTAGGGTAGAGTTTATCATAAAAAAGTACGCACGATGGAGGAGCGACTCCTGAAATTTTTATGAGATTTCAGACAAAAACTCAAACGGTCGATGCGATGGAAGAAAAAGGTGCACTTGAAAATAAAAATGCAAATATGAAGATTTTTTTTATAAAGACGAACATCAAAAATGAATATTTAACCATGTTGGAATATTGGACTTGGAGACTGAAGAATAAGTGCATTTTAGAATGACTAAATATTCATAGGGGCCGTGTGGTCTAATGGCTAAGACGCGCTCTTGCAACCGAGGTGGCCATTAAGAGTAGTACGGCTGAAGGACTCAGTGGGTTTAAGCCGCGTAAACGTGCGTGCAAATCCGAGTGAATCAGCACCAACCCTGGTGGCGTGCTCGACGGCAAGAGCGAAACTCAGGTTCGAGTCCTGATGCGGCCCCAATTTTTTTTTTCTGCTGAATGAAATTCAATTGTGTTTCTGGAGTCTAAAATTCAACTTCGTAATTAGCACAGTCAAATCTTTTTTTGTTGCTAACAATTTAATCAATTTTCCAGTCGCTTTACTATTGTGTCCTTTATAAAACCAGAAGAATCGAAGGATTGATGACAGCAAAAAACGAAATTCCTTCACTGGTACAATGGAGGTGTTCCTCCTCCAAATGTGATCAGATGCCCGAAAAATGTGGTGAAAGACTGATGGGTGACAGTGACATGCTTTCCGCCTACCAATTTATTTGCGACTTTCTTGATTTCGCGAGAGTACAAAAATGTGAGCACGATCATTTCTCAATGCGTCATAAAAAACTAGTGGAAAAATGTGACAATTTCAATTGACAATTGTCCGCAGTATTCAGTAGCTCAGGCCAGGCCAGGAAGTAACGAAACTGGAGGAACTACGATTTTTTCTTCAACGGAAGTGTGACGCGCCAAACCAAGCCAGTAGGCATCCCAAAAAAATATGAAAGACTTGTCTTCTCCGTTTTCACATCTTTTCCAGACCAGAGCCAGAGCAGCCTTTTTTGCTCGAGGCAAGTGGCAATATAATGGCGGAATGAATGAATGTAGCTCAGTTCGTGAAAATGAAATAAGAGTAGCAGTAATATTTGAAGCTGATATGTCTTCCTGTCTTGACTTCACTAGACTTTCACTTTATTGACAATTCTCTTTCGTGTATTTTTTTCTCTCATTCATTTCTTCCATTTGCTGGAAATTTTTTTGTAAGAGGAATCATCATGATCATCATTGTCACTATCACATCGACATTATTATCAGGAGAAGATGAGACAGGACACGACACGACAACGACAACGGCGCACATTATTATCATCATCGATTCTCCTCTTTTTTTCTGCACATTTTGCAGTTTTGCGAAGAGAGAAAAATCAGAGTTTTATTGCCTTCAGGGATTTCTTTGGAGAACGTTCGATGTTGTGTGGTTTGGCTGGTTTGTTATTGAAGCTGGAGAAGATGATGGTATAGGAATGGGAGACAACACCAGGACAGTCCATAGACATTGCATTACATTCGACTCTTAAAATTATTACTGTTATGTCATCAGTATCACACCGAAAGATGAGAAAATTGCAAAAGATGAGAGGGAGCAAAATCTGGTTTGGTTTAGTTTTTTTAGGAGACAAGAAGATTCCGTAAGTGGATCAACAGTTTCCATCTTCAACTCAATTTTGTTCCATTCCCTTATTTGTTGAGCCATAAAATCATCATTATTGCAAAAAAATCATTTTTAACGCATCTCCGACTTAAAATATTTTTGTGATATTGATTCAGAACGTCCACGTATGTTCTCCAACCAACTTTACTGGAGAAACTGAAAATGTTGGTCTTGGAATCGATTCACAATCAAATCAGAAGTGTGAGTGGGGTAATACGAGAATTATTGCACATTCAATGAATTTCATTAAAATTAATGAAATTAAATTAAAATTCCCATCAATGAATATTTTCTTTGGAAGCGGAAGTAGTATTTATTCTATATGTTTTGTTGAATGGATTCCTCCACAATCTTTAAGCATTATCTATTATCTCATCTCCTCATTTATGTACAAATGTTTCCACAAAAAAACAAACTACATAAGCTTGAACGCGTAGTTGAATTTTGTATTTGCTTCATTTTACGTTGCAAATGCTTAAGAGTAATATTTATGGGCTCGTGAAAGACAGCCACTTATCTCTTCTCCTTCTTCTTTTCAGAAATGAAGATTAGACACGAACACAAGATAAGTTTTTTTACTGCTCCTCAAACAAAAAAAAGAAGACTTATTTGTTCATGTGGTTTGGTTTTGAACGAAAGAATCCCAAAGGAAATAAGAAAAATCGTTTTTAAAAAATTCATCTTCTTATCAAGGTAGTTTCCCTTTTTGAAAAATGTTTTCCGTCACAGTCACACTCATTATTATTATTGGGAAAATAAGCATACCCAATACAATCCAATGCACAAAATAAGTGCTTTGGTAGTTTCCGCAATTTTAAAGAAGCCTATGTAAGTTTCTTGAAAATGTCTAAAACGTTCTAATTTGTTAACGCAGAAGAAAATTATCTGCAGCTTGAACATTATTGTACTCCCGAGAAAGGAGATTATTACTTTTTGTCAGCAGAGGTATTTTTCATTTTTTTTACAAAAGCATTCCTCTTTTCCCTTTGACAATGACAATGACAACGACAACTCACTTCCTTTATCCTCCTTCGTCATTTTGTTTTATGGGTTTGTAAAAACTCCAAAAAGCGCAGTAGAAGTACATACTTCAGTTCAGCTTTCCTTCCTTTTTTTACGACTGCGTAATTGTAATCGTAATCGTAATCGACTTTGTCATTTTTTTACAGACATCGTTATTATGGCTAAAGCTGTAAAAAAAATCCAGTAAAAACGAGAGATTTTCCCATTCTTTCTTTTGCAAAAATAATCTGCTTTCCCAAAGAAAAGCTAAAAAGAAATATGTCCTTATTCCTGGAGCTGGAAACGGAAACGCTCGTAAAATTGCGTTTAATTTCATTACATTTTTGCTTGGACTGATGGGATATCATCATTTTACTTTTGCGCATAAGTACTTTTCCCTTTTTTTGATGTTCTTTTTTTGTAAAAGGATCGGATTTCTTTGCAAAAAAAAATTGTTCTAAACTAGCAACTGTCGCATTTGCAGACTCATCATCAAGCATTGGGCTTAACACGGAGATAAAAAATGATGACACTCTTTTTTCTTGGAACTTTTCATCATCAACAAAAAAAATGTGATCATTACAATAACAAAGAATTACAATTACATTTTTTTTGTTTCAACTTTCTTCGCGTTTTTTTTTTTTTTTTTTTTTTTTTTTTTTTTGGTGTGGCGCGTTCTGTCACTGATACTAAACCACATCTTTCATTTTCAACTTTTTTTTACTGGAGCAATATCCTTCTTTATCGTGATCCTTCATACGTGACATGTCCCATTGAAGCCATTTTTTATAACGAAACAAAAAGTCGGAAATTGTTTGTCATGTTTTGCCTCTTCTTTTGTGTTACATTCCTCCGCTGAACTGAAACTGAATGAATAGTGTTTTGGAGTGAATGGCAATTGCAATCGTCAATCGACGATTGTATTCTTCTTTTTATTCATGTTTTTTGAGCTCAGCTCGTTATCGTGTTTCCCAATCGAGATGACAAGACAAGCGGCGGCGCTAATTCATTGTCTCCGAGTTTTCTGTCTGTCTGTCTGACTGAGCTGTGGTGCGATTTGCGATTGTGGTAAATGGCGTGTCATTGTAATAGCATGGCACCATTGTGAAGAGAAAGGCGCTACACTGGAACACTAAATGTAAATAAATAAAGACCAGACGCCACTTTTCCACGTTGCATTCCATCACAATTCAATTCACCGACGACCGAGTTCACACGCAAACTGTGAAAGAAGAGAAGATAAAAAAAATATTTGCGGATGGAATGAAACAAGTTGGTCATGGGCCAAGATTACTCTGATAGCGAGAAGGTGGAAAAATGAACACGTGTGTTTCCTCCTCGTATTTTATTGTGTCGTTGACTTGTCTTCTACTTCTCCAGAAAATTTATTTCCTGTGAAAATAAAAGCAACATTTGAAAAGCTCAAATAAATACATTTTTTTGGAATTGAAAGAGAAAAAAAATATTTTTGAGTTTAGCCGAGCTCATTAATGTAATTGCTACCGATATTGCAAAATTTCAAAAGTTTTAAGACATCTCCAAAATTACCTTACAACCCATCAACCTATGCTACGCTCGATTTACTAAATTGAAACAAGTTTGGAAATGGGGTTTGTTGAGATCCGCTCATTCGGAAAAATGTTTTTTTTTGTAATTTGTTTCCATTTCCAAACTTTTTAATGACCTGTTGTGGGCTCTATTCTGGATTGGATTGGAATTTTCCAAATCATTTTATTCGGGCGGAAAAGTTCACGAATTCCGAGTTATCATAACCTCCTCAGCGAATAAGATGCTTATCATTTTTTATAAACCCAAAAGTGTTACGTATTCATGATCCTTGTCATTTTGACATTTTCAAAACGGACGTGATGGGATAAGGCTTCAGAAGTGTAAACACGCGTGTGGCACGTGCAAGTGCAAGTAAGTAATGGTAGCTGTAACACAATACAACACATAAAAAATTGAAACGATTAGTGTTAACTTGAGTTGTTTTTGAGAAGAAAAAAAGTAAAACAAGTTGTGCGTGGTGACTAACGATGCCTCTTTTCCATCGAGACACAGAACCAAAACCAGGAAGACGTTTTAGACTTCGTGATAGTGATTAAGATGAAAAAGGAGTAAAGACGACAAGGAGAAATTGCGTTGTTAATGTTTTGTGAAACGAGAGTCGATTCGTCGACTCAGACTTGACTCCTTCCGGAAGGAAGTAAAGTAAAAAAAAACTTTCAACTACGCAAAGCAAAGCAGTAGCGGAGCATAGAACGTCTGTAAGTTTGCCACTAACGTACGGTCGAAATAAAAATGATATCAGATGAAATCAGACCAGACCTGACCAGATACACCTTTCCTTCTTGTTTATTGCGTTTCGTAGAGAAAATACGTTTCATTTTCTTCACTTCTTTCCAAGAGAAAGGCACAAGCCAAGCCAAGCGAACGAAAGTTGGAGACCTGTGCGCAAATGATTTGCAAAGATGGCAATAAATGAGGTGGAAATATCACGTTATTGCGACTCAAGACTTGAAACAACAGAGGAAACAAGAACCTTCTCACTTTTTTGTAGGTTCCTGGAACTGAATAGGTGGCAGTTAGCAGTTCATATGTTTTTCTTGTGCCATTTAAGTCGTGCATTTCTTGGAAAAGGTCAAGCAAAAGCTGATCCAATTTCACCTTTTGCAGCTACATCCAAAATTAACGCTATTTAATGTGGTATGATTAAGACTTGCCCTTTATTAATGCAAACACTGTGGGTGATGATAAGCCTTAAGGTTTAATCTGCCCTGAAGATGTTTCATATTCAAACAAACAGGATTTTCATAGTGGTTTGGTTTGGTCATGTTCTAATTTTACTAAAGTCGTGATGGTTTTTAGTTTGGCTTAGCGTTAGTTAGTCCTTGGGATTTTCGCAAGAAAGAAATGCTTTATGGCTCGTCATCATCACGACCACGAATGTCATAAGCCATAAAGCTGGTTTGGCTTTGGCAGTGAGCCTAAGCCATTTTGCCCCATTTCTTTAGGGCAGAAATGCCAAAGCATCTTAATGTAATATTTAAGGTGGAAGTGAAAGGAATTAAGGTGAAATCCCTGTTGACAATTGGCTTATGGCATGTTTTAGTTTCAAAAATCCTGTTTATACTTATGACGAAGACGACGTAGTTTGGTTTGGTTTTGGCGTGGGTGAGTGCTTCTTCATTCCTTAGCTTATTCGTACGTGGCTAATACCTTGTTCAACAGATAAAAAACAACGAAAAGGCCGAGAAAATGTCAACGGAAAGTCGTGCCGAAGGTGAATTACGAAAAATTATTTAGTAAAATTTTCGGAACATGAAAATTTATTTATCTTCGTCGATGGACATGTTTTGCACAAAAAAATTAATTTCAGAATTAATTAATTTAGATACTTCATTTGAATCTATCCAAA
This sequence comes from Seira musarum, assembly GCA_027743895.1. Taxonomy (NCBI): domain Eukaryota; kingdom Metazoa; phylum Arthropoda; class Collembola; order Entomobryomorpha; family Entomobryidae; genus Seira; species Seira musarum. Next base: position 15,335 of record JAHZMX010000349.1, read on the forward strand.
ACATATTCTGTTGCTGCTGTTTTAAAATAGACTTCTTTCAAATCGGAATTTACTTACTGTTTTCTGGAATTATTTCCAAATTCCTTCATTCCTCGTCACTTTAGGGCCGAATAAATTCCTACTCTTTCTTATTTAAAAAATTCTTTAAAAGAAAACAAAGAAATTTCTCAGCTTCAACAATTTTCTTTCCTTTTTATCTCCATTCTCGATCCACTTTTCATTTCTTTCGATTTAGTTCAAAGTAAAGATGCCGTTTTCTATTGATTTTTTTAAGAAGTGTTCTTGTAACTGTAACATGGCATGAGCTCTATAAATCTTTCAAGAGATCACCCAAATATTTTTGTAAAAATATCCCTTATTTGCAAATGGTGCCGATATCGGAATCGAGATGGAAGTCGCAATTTAGTGAAAAACCTGTTTTCCATTTTCCTGATCGTGACTCAACATGACAAGTGCAGACTAACAACTTATTTTTCCAATCTTGAAGGACACTCAAAACTGGAGTAATAGTTCTCCAGTCTTTAAATAAATATTTTCCAAAGAGTTTTTAAAAATGCGCAAAATTGGTCCAATTTTTAAGAATAACAGACTGCAGTGCAGTAAAAAAAATTGCAGATGAGATTGATGAGAAGTTTATCTCCTTCTTCTCCGTATGCATTATTGAATGGCATCTAATTTAATTTTGAAAAGAAAAAAATTCAGATTGAATCGCACTTCTTGCGATCGTGACTGTCAATAAAGTAAGCAAATCATGTCATGTCATGTCCCAGTTCCACTTGAGGAAAGAAGAGTCCTTCACAAAACGAGAACGAGAAAAATAAACGGAAACAAAGTGACGCTTTCTTTAAAAAAACATTTTCAATTTCCTCTTCCACTCCCAATCAGAATCAGTTCGATACTTTTAGAAATTATTTATGAACATTTAGCAAATTGCAAAGTTTCGTTGAAGTATCCCACTTTGCTTGACATAGGGAAAAAAATGAAGGAATTTCGAAATGTGTCAAGCCAAAGCCAAGTCAATATAAAAATCTTAAGAGGATCCGATGATGTTGATGGTCCTCAAGGCATGTTATTCCTTCCATATGGACTCCTTTTAAGTGTGTCGTTTGTCGTTCATGATTTTCCCTTCATCTGGAGGATTCCTTCTTACCGAATCCTCAGGGAATATATATTTTTTTCTACACAATCACATTCGACTATCGCAATAGTGTCGTTGTCGTTCATGATTTTCCCTTCATCTGGAGGATTCCTTCTTACCGAATCCTCAGGGAATATATATTTTTTTCTACACAATCACATTCGACTATCGCAATATTTTTTTTTGTGAAAATGGAAAAAAGCTTTGTTTGCAAAAAAATATAAAGTTCCGTGCAAAAATGTATCTTACTTAAGAGGAACTGGAACTAGTAATCTCTTGTCGTGACTATGACAAGAAGACTTGAGACATTTCCCTCCAGCCTCTTCAGTCCAAGTCCAGATGGAGAAAATCTTTTTGGAAATACCTTAGCTGATTGAAACCTCTTGGCTTGGGCTTTTGGTAAACTTTGTAATCCGCTTATTTGCACAAGCCAAGACGATGGGCTAAAAGGCTTTAGGAAAAATGTTGGCACAATTAGAAATTGTACAATATTGTGTAAAAAATTGTTTGAAAAGATAATTGAAATTGAATTTCGGGATTATTTGTTTGTTTTTTTCAGTTGGAAACTGTCGACTCCCGGATAGTTGGAAGGGGAGGTGGTTCCAGTCTGGAAGTCCGAATCCAATCCTCATCGATAGTAAGTTCATCGAGGGGAAAGGAACTTGTTACGAGAGCTCGGAAGATAAATTCCTCTTCGTTGAAAAGTAAGTACAGTTATGCTTTGACAAGTTTTTCCCTTTACTATTCAGATGAATCCATTCGTGCAAATTGAGTGGTGACCTGTGACATTGACTTAAAATGCCTCCATTTTATTCTGTAGAATGGGCACCAGTAGAATTTCAGAAATGCGCATAAAATAATATTGCCAATGCTGAAAGCAGCAGAAACTTCGTTTTGGCAAATAGCAAATCTGCTAAAGCAACTTTAGTTGATGAGGTTGGGTTGAAAGTGCGTAAAAATTATTTGACGGATCCATAACCATCTCATTTCCTTTTGCTGACGTAGCTGGACAAAAAAGATTTTGATGAAGGACATTGGAAAGGTGAGAAGCCAGGAAATGACAAATTATATATCCAACCGACCTTTATTGTTTAAATCCACTTGCTCGTTAAAGTACTTACATTTGCAATCTCATCTTTGCCTATGCTCATCCGAATCAAATAATCAAATCATTCCAAAGGAAATGTACCAGTACCACCCACTTCGTAACTCGTAAGATCCTTTTTTTGTTCTTTAGAATTCCAAAAGAATAAGTATTCCCTGGGGGACTTTTATGCTCCATTCATTCCATTCTTTAAACTTTTTTTCAAAACTTAACCCGACTCGGAAGAAAAAAAATCTTCATTCATGGAACATTACGACTTCTCATCACGTTTTATGTCCTTTGCTCGCTTGCTCGTTTCGTTTGGTTTACATTACGACATTTCACAATCACAATCTTATGCCATCTCATGTCATCATGATCATGGAAAAAGGGCCAAGTCAAGCCAAAGCCAAAGCCAAGTCTTTGGATGATGACTTTGCTCTCTTGCTCGTTTCGTTTGGTTTACATTACGACATTTCACAATCACAATCTTATGCCATCTCATGTCATCATGATCATGGAAAAAGGGCCAAGTCAAGCCAAAGCCAAAGCCAAGACTTTGGATGATGATGATAATCATTTGCCATCTTGATAAGATGTGGATTCTGGAAAGGTCTTTTCACAAATGGAAAGTAGCTCAATAAAAAAAGATAAAGATGTTAAAACTGTTATAGATACGTAGCTGAGAATGATTTTGGTTAAACTACATAAGTTTCATTTGTGGAGAGGTTCAACTTGATTCGGCTGAATGAATTTTTTATAGCTAACATGCATCGGACAGACGGACGGACATATTAAAATCACTGCTTGCGTAAACGCTTTAGTAAGTAATACAATAAAAAAGACAAAATTTAAAAAGAAAAAAAGCCACAACCATTTTCTGAAATGCAAATGTCGACCTAAATTAGGTTGACGATCTTATCTAATCCAATTGTCATTGTTTGCAATTGAAACGAAAAAAATAATTTTCATGTCGATTTACCTTTCCTCTGAAATCAGCGGTTTTACCTTGGAAAAGTCGAGTCGTTATCGTTCTAAAGCGGAAAACTGCTTCACTTGACTTCGCTTACTTTTGAAAAAAATTAGAAAAAAATTGCACTTGCAATCGTAAGATACGCTCATATATTTTCTCTGAATTTTTATTGTTATTTCGATTGAGCTCATCCTATCACATTTCTTTTGAATCTTTTCGGTGTATTTGATTCAAAGAAAAAATGGTGAATAATTTTTTAAAACCTCGTTATGCGGGACATGTGTGAGTTGTCCGTTATTCAGCGTGACCAAATAAAGTACGTTATTCTGGTTCCCCTATTTTCCCTTAATCATAATCGTAAGTGTTTTTGCGCTTGTAATTAAGGAGCCACGTGTCGGGTTTATGTATTAACTCTCTTTTGTTCTCCGGATCTGGTCGTGTGCTCAGTGGTTGGATGTAAGTTATAAAAGCTCTCACACTTTCCCCGAAAATCTGTTCCTGCCAATCTCTACAACAATTGTAATCTGGATCTTGATCGAAGCAGAAAAAAAACAAAAGAGTTTCCCACTCGAACTCGAAGCCACTCTCACTCACTCGCGCTTGGGAAAACAATCAAAAACACACGCGTCTTGACTTTGATGACGCCTTTATGATACGTACGTNATCGTAAGTGTTTTTGCGCTTGTAATTAAGGAGCCACGTGTCGGGTTTATGTATTAACTCTCTTTTGTTCTCCGGATCTGGTCGTGTGCTCAGTGGTTGGATGTAAGTTATAAAAGCTCTCACACTTTCCCCGAAAATCTGTTCCTGCCATCTCTACAACAATTGTAATCTGGATCTTGATCGAAGCAGAAAAAAAACAAAAGAGTTTCCCACTCGAACTCGAAGCCACTCTCACTCACTCGCGCTTGGGAAAACAATCAAAAACACACGCGTCTTGACTTTGATGACGCCTTTATGATACGTACGTGTGCACCGCTCGATTCGATCGTGTTTTTTAAGAGAAAATGAAGTTGACGAATTTGGATTGATCTGGGAAAGAGTAGTTCATCCATTATGCTCGCATAAGTAATTCATAATCATAACCATCCTGACTGTGATTTACAGGAAACTATTTTTGTAGACTTGAAAGAAGGGGAAAAAAGATGAAAGTCAATTCAGAACCAGTCATACGCATTCTCATGAAAATGAAAGCAATTTTTTTGTTTTCCAAAACTCTTTTGTTTTCCGAAAATTGGGCTTTGATTGATGGGACATGGGACTTTAGGAACAAAAAAGTTTATTTTCCTTTATGAAATTAGGATGTGCTTTGAAAAAAGAATTGCATGAGAAACGGGGAAGGGAAGGAAGAGAGTTTTGTAAATTGTAATGCAAAGTACGTAATTGTATTAGGGAAAAATAATAATGTTCGTATTAATGAATTTTGAAGGCCGAAAATATTTACTTTGGACAAACTTGCGTTTGCATGACTGACTGACGACGGTCTGGACTGGGGCTGTAATATTTATCAAGGGCGACAGTGAAAAATTGATCACAGGACATGACATGCAGTACAGCTTGTGTATGAATTTTTAAACATGAAATCGCGCTAGACAGACTGTTTTAGAATTCCTGGACCTGGAAATGGTAAACATGTCTTTCGTAGAATACTACATTAATTGAGTCTGATGCGAAACCAGTTTTCTGTGGTTTTTTGGTTTTCTACTTCCCTCTAACTGTATTGTAATTAAAGTTGGAAGTAAAATTGAAGTATCATGTTATGTTATAATGGAACCAAAAAATTTCACAAAAAGAGCACCAGGTAGAACAGTACAATCAAAAAATTATATAAAAGTTTGCATTTGTATTGAATTTATAATGAGGATGACATTTTAATCATCTCAATATGCCCCAGTAAACAGAGTAAAGATGAATGACGTACTCGACATTCAATTTTTGATGAATGATCCTCCCCTCTTCCTGTCCTGTTACTATCATGACATGTTTTCCATCCTCAATTCAAACAAAAAACAAATGCCCTAATTTCCGACGAGACGAGGTACATTTTCATTCAACTTCCCCAACAAAAAACAACAGCAAAGGCTTCGTACCTATTCACAATTGAGACCATCACATCATCCGCCATCCGATCCGACCTGCATGAGTGAGTGAATTGAGTGGAGAGGCAAAAACTGGAGAGAGGAAGAGTGCATGAACGAAAAAAAATGGGGATCTGGATCTATGTACTTCTTCATCACATCGCATCTCATTAGCATTACTCCAATAGAGCTCTTTTATTTTCGCCGTTCATCTTTGTTCTACTATTTTCCCATCTCTCATACAAAATGCATTACACGCACCAAAACGAAACCCGCACTCACAAAAAGGTCTGCTGGAGAAACTGGAAAAGGATTCACAAAAAAGTTTTCCAAGAGGATTTTCAAAGCCTGCGTGTTTTTTAGGAAATCCGTTATCCATGCTTGAAATGCTGGAGAAAATCCGTTGTATAGCTGGAAAGCTACCGTGTCTTTTCTGCTTTCACTGTAATTGAATTGGTTGAGCTTAAATTGTTTACGAGCTGGAAGCCATTTTTTTGAAAAGAGACGATCGCATCACGATCACGATCACGATCATAGCCATAGCTTCCAAATATAATCTGGATCTTGCTTGTTTGGTTTCATTCATGGGAAAACTAAGTAAGTTGAAGTTTGAAGTAGTTGCATCATTTTTACCTCACGGCACTTGTGCAAAAAAATAATTGTAATTTTTTTTATCGAGTCTTGAGTGGAGTTGAAATGCGAAAGGAGTTGTTGAGTTTGAGTTTAGAAAGGATTTAAAATGTTCAAAAGCAGCTTTCAAAGTAAAAGAAGAAGTTTTTTTTCTTTTCCTGTAGCGTGGAACTGGAATTGATTTTTAAAAAAAGGAAGAAAATGGGAATACATAAGTAGCTATAGTCGATGATGATGATGGTATGGAATAGAGTTAATCCGCTCTTTGTTCTCCTTTCATTTTCAGAAGCCTTGGGAAAAAAGGCAGAATATGTACTGGTCCAGGTTTTTTCATATTTAAGCTTGTTTGCTCCGTTTTCCCTTTTGGGTTTGTTGTTGGTGGAGTTTAAAAATTTTTTGTAATGAGATGAGAAAGCAACTGGTTTGGTTTAGTTATGGCTAGTTAGGAAAAGCTTTACCTTCGTATTATGAATTTTTCATATAAAAGTGAGGAAATTTTAGTGGTTTACGGCAAATTGCATGGTAAACGTTGTGATTGGTCGATTTTGTGATGGAATTTGTCTTTGTCCTGAAAACCCCGTCTGAAATATTATTTTGGTAATCATTTTTGGGGCACTTGATCGAGTTTGGATGGTTTTTCTGCTTTATTAAAATTTTTATATCAATCAAAATTGATCAGAAACGATAAATCATAAATAACTTTCTTCTTCTTTGATTTCCCATTTAAAAGCTCATCTTTTTCGTTTTGTTTGTTTGTGTTCATTTTTGATATTAAATCATTATTAATTTTTTCTCCAATTCAAGTGGATTGAAAAGAGTAGAACCAGCATAATAATAATAGTTGTTCCAAGATTTGATTTTTCATTTCCTTTACAACTACAATTCATTAAACGTCTTCAGTCATCGTCCTTATTTTCTTGTTTGATCTACTTAAAAAAACTACTTACTGGAACAACAACAAAATCTTATCATCCTGGTTCTGGTTTTATTTGTGTTTTACAAAGTATTGAGCCATCGAATCCCTCAAAAATCCTATTCAAATTAGGTTTCCTCCTCCAGTAGTAACTCTGGCTGGAAGAGGGGAGCAAGAAAAGAGGAAAAGCGACAGTTCTTATTCTGGATGAAAAAGTTTCTAATTTTCTTTTACCACTTTCATCTAAGAACTTGAAGAAAATGAGATAAACGAAGGGAAACCCACAATGAAATAAGGTAAATTAGCTGTACTGAAGAAGGGAATGCCATCAAGATAAAAACTTTTCTCTCTTGGAATGAGAATGTTATTTTGTGGATATTTTTCTCGAATTTTTTTACAAGGAATACAAATTCCTTCGTTTCAGCTGCTCTCGTATTTTGTTTAGACAAGTAAAAATTCTTCAGAAACGATACTTTTCCTTCCAAAAATGCGTGAAGTTAGATCATATCCTCTCCTTTTGAGAAATAAGAGATGAAAGTGATGTTTCATCACGTTACATCATCATCAGTACCAAATCAGATATCAAAAAGCAAACAAAAAAATTCTGGGGAATTTATTATTATTTTTAAAAAAATAGTCTTTTGTAATTACTGATGTTTTTCTTTCAAGATGTTTACGTTTGTGAAAGGCTTCTTCTTACAACAACACAAACAAGAACACGACCATTTTCATCATTCGGAGGAATTAAAACCAAAATTAGAAATGGGAACAACTCATTAAAAGTTTGTGTTGATTTTGATGATGCTCCTGCTGCGTAATATTTTCATAAGGTTTCTAATCTAAAAATTTTAATGCCGCGTGGGCGGTTATGGAAAAGTAATTATAACACAATAAGACTGTGTCAGGTTTCATTTCAATTTTCATTTGGGAGAACAAAAGAACAAAATTGTTTCATTTCATCTGGAAGTAAATTCCATTCCATGACATGTTTGAAAACACAATCTGACAATGACGATCATGTCAGCCTTCCGCATACCATCACATTTCCCTGCTATCTTTGTTAGCTCAGCCAGGACAACAATGTGTATCGGCTGATCGGTTAACATTTCAAATTCAAAATTGAACATTCTCTTTTATCGATCATGAAACGTGTTGTGTTGTGTCGCAGTTGTCTTTCCGCTCTCCAGACGATATCTAATCGTCCAGGAGAATGTCGCACAGACACAAAATCCCGATATCAATATCATTTTAAGGTATAATACTCGTCCATCAGATCGTGATCATGTCATCCAACTCCCTCCAGACGAGACTCCTTCACTGACTTTCACCTTCTTTAGCTCAGCTCAAAGCCACTAACTGACTGNGTGTTGTGTCGCAGTTGTCTTTCCGCTCTCCAGACGATATCTAATCGTCCAGGAGAATGTCGCACAGACACAAAATCCCGATATCAATATCATTTTAAGGTATAATACTCGTCCATCAGATCGTGATCATGTCATCCAACTCCCTCCAGACGAGACTCCTTCACTGACTTTCACCTTCTTTAGCTCAGCTCAAAGCCACTAACTGACTGAGAGCATCACCATTTTTACTGGAATACCAAATCACTTTTCTGGCATGGCTTTTAGCGACGGGTCATTGGACAATAACCCTGTCGGTGGGCAATAAACCCCATAACCCATTGGATAACCCCACAAAGCCAGTTTAACCCCATTATAAACCCTTTAACCATGAAATTCCACCATTCCTTGGACCTTTAAGGTTCAGTCCAGAAATGGGCATTTCAAACCCACCATCAATTAAATACTTAAGGTAAACCCACTAAACCCCCGTAGGTATATAACCCCTTCGACTCCCTTGTATTGTGTCCGGGTTTTTTTAACGTGTCTTCTTCACATACCGGAGAGATTCCGATGCCGATGATGCCAAAACGTCGGAGATGACGACGATAGCTATGGCCATGGCTCGTGTCTTGAATAGAAAATGAGACGTGCTTTAGACATCTTTCCCTCCACTCGAAATCGACATTGTTATTGTCCATGTTCTTTTCTTGTACCTTAAGTACTGGAAAAACGGGATGGAATGAAATGATGGCTTTAGCAATCTTTATTCAAGGCTCTAATAAAAAGTGAAGTAATATAATAGCTTATGAAATTTTCCTCGCATCTTTGGCTCGTCGACTGGAAGGAAGGAAAATGTCTGAAACGCTTTTCTCTTGAATCACGTATTTTCTTAACCTCCTCCTCTCTTCCACCTTTTTTTTCTTCGGAATGAAAAAGAGGGTGCACGTGAAGAACTATACCTACGTGCGTTTTAAAACTAGAATAATTTTTTTTTTTTTT
>JAHZMX010000350.1:0-13548 GCA_027743895.1 Seira musarum
CATTGTTTTAATTGTTTTTTTCAAAATTGTATGAATGAGTGAATGAATGTTAATTAGTATTTTCCATTGTTTTAATTGTTTTTTTCTAAATTGTATGAATGAGTGAATGAATGTTAATTAGTATTTTCCATTGTTTTAATTGTTTTTTTCAAAATTGTATGAATGAGTGAATGAATGTTAATTAGTATTTTCCATTGTTTTAATTGTTTTTTTTTCTACTTACTTTCGAACAAAATACTTATCATTTTAAAATAAATTTATTCAGAATAATTCATTAGTTTAAAATTTGTTTGTCTGATTTCATGCATTTATTGAAACTGAATTCAATCCATTACATTTTCTATATTCCAATTATTTGCTTTGGTTTTTAATCACAAATAATAAAATTATACATTTATTTAAAATAACTTTACACTTACATCTGTAGCAATAAGTAATTGCAGTTAAATAATTCATTAGCAAATATTTGGTTGCAAATCATTTAGTTATATTGGAGCGTTTCATGAATAACATCAACGACTAATTTAAAATGTTCCATTTGATAATACAAAATTTTAGTATGGAAACCAACAAACTAGTTGGTATTGCTAATTTTTAGTCTATCAACAAAATCTGACTTCGTCATTTTAAAATGTGTATATTCCTTGATCCATCTTACCTCTATCAGGTTTTTGCAGGCTTAAAAATGTTTCTTGAAATGCTCGTCTAAACTTCTTGCTCATAATGTGGTATAGAACGGGATTAATGCACGTTGACACATAATACAGTATTCCAGACGTATAGCTTACTCCTTGGTACAAGTTAAAGTAGAGATCTTCGTTCATCAGTCCATAATTCTTGCCGTAAACGGCCATAATCCTTTCCAAATGATGGGGGGCCCAAGTGAAAAAAAACGCAACCACTACAGCCACTGAAAAAGAGAAAAAAAATTAATTATTAGAATTATTAATTTACTTAATTATCTACCTCAACTTTCACCTTTGATCATCAATGAAAACATTTTGTATTTTTGTAATGATCATAACTTTTTCTGAACGCTAGATATAAAAATGAGATGTTATCTAGTGTATTAAGCAAGTTTTGTAGTTTATTTAAATATTTTGTTTTAATTTATTACATCAAGATTTCATCAAGAAAAAGTGAAAGTATTAAGTTGCCCCATGTCCCCACTTAAATGATGCCACATATACACGCCGATTATCAACAATTTATTATTACTACTAAAGAGCTGGTAATACGCTGTGACGTACAGATGCAAAAATGGCACTTGAACAAGTACATAAGTAGTTACAGAAGTATTTCATAAGTCGAGTAAAAGTAAAGTGTATTTCCATTAAGATTTTTTAATTTTATTTCAAGCCACACTGAATCACTGAGTCTTTGAAAAAAATCACGGTGAAGGAAACTCTAGTTTTTCAAGGATGACATAATGCTTGGCTTGACATGATGTTACCATCATAATCGCATTTAAAAAGGCTGCATTAACATCTGGCATCATTATTATTACCACGCATTTCTGCCTTTATGCATTTTCCCTTCAGTTCCTTACAAGTGGCCATTTATTCTAAACATTGCATGAAGTATGCAGACTTTCATTTCAGAATACGGATTTATGTAATGATGCAAATGCAAAAGATGGTTTCAGGCTTTAGATGTTTGGACGGATCGATTTTGTCATTAAACAAAAGTATCAACACATTTTTACCAAACAAATGTTGCATAAAAGGAAACATGTAGCTTGTTTTTGTGTTACTCTCCGCCAGGCCAGAATGAAGTCTTTTTATTTTTCATTTTTGTTTACTACGCATTTTGGTTGACACAGTTTTTCATTCCAGGAAAAGAAGACGAATAAGTAGACACCGCAAGAAATGGAACAGCAATTGAAATTTATATTTCACCTACTTCATTTTCTCAAAAATATATTCATATTAAGTGATCCTCATGGTACAATCGAGCAATATTTCCCCCTTTTGGGATGCTCGTTTCTGAAAAAATGTAATTTAAAAGAAAAAGGATGAGAGAAATGGAAGACTTTCACTTGCAGCAATACAATACCCAAGGAACTTTCTAGGACAAAAACGGCTTTCCTATTTCTTTGAACTAAAGATTATGAAAAAGAATTGGAACATCACAAAATCCCCTTCATGTAAGAAAATCATTATTATCTAACTTGTTCGTTACAACTACAGCTACAGCATTGAAAGAGAATTAGGAAATTCGCCATATCACGCCAATTTGGCACCTAAAAATGGTAAATAAAATATTCCTCCCGGCTCGACTTGTTCTTCCCATTTATTTGCGTGAAGTCACAAAGGCATTGGCGTTCCTTTTTTTGGGGATTATGCCAATCGCAAATAAAAAAATTTATCGGAGTGGATGACAATTGTGAAATTGAAAACGCATGTAGCTTTTTTTTCTCGTATTATATAACATCCTTCCAATGTTAAAGGGATATAGTGTTGTGAAACAGGAAAATAAGGGGAATTTAAATTTCCAATTTACTCATTTCCGTGAACCGAGAATCATGTTGTGAGAATCACTTTGAAGAAATCAAAGAAAAATTAAGTGAGGATTTTAGATACATCCCAACAGCTATTTTATATTGTCGTGCCAGTGATCTCTTTCGTAATTTGCGTGAAGTCACAAAGGCATTGGCGTTCCTTTTTTTGGGGATTATGCCAATCGCAAATAAAAAAATTTATCGGAGTGGATGGCAATTGTGAAATTGAAAACGCATGTAGCTTTGTATCGTTTTTCTTTTTTGCTCGTGTTATATAACATCGTTCCAATGTTAAAGGGATATAGTGTTGTGAAATAGGAAAATAAGGCGAATTTAAATTTCCAATTTACTCATTTCCTTGAACCGAGAATCATGTTGTGAGAATCACTTTGAAGAAATCAAAGAAAAATTAAGTGAGGATTTTACATCTATCCCAACAGCTATTTTATATTGTCGTGCCAGTGATCTCGTTCGTAATCCTGATACATGATTGCGATTTCATCAAGGAAAAGGATGTCAATGCGCCACTTTTCCTCTAGGTACTAACAAACCTACCACTTTCATCGTGTTTACTTTAAAACAAACAACCTTTTTTATAAATAGCTTTCCCGGAAACTGTCTTACCGAACCGCTTACTCATCTTCATCAATATAACAACCAACAATCCAAGCCTCACTTCACTATACTTCCTTAATGGTGGGGAAAAAGCATTCAACTTTCTATCGTTTATTTACCTACTCAAAACAAACATAATGAATTTGCTAGATGGGGACTTTACGGAAAAGTGAAGGCTTGGCAAAAAGTTGAAATTAATTGCAGCTCTCCTCCCAGAAATTTTGTCTCATTAGAAGGATAAAGGTTATTCATAGAACTTAGGTACATACTTATATATACATAGACATATTATGTATTGCCCTGTTATGCAAGTCGTCGTAACTTGAATTGAAACGAAAAAGTCAAAATATCGTACGATCACACAGACAGAGGCCCGGAGTAAACGAGATACGTACTTGTGGGCTTTTATCAAAACAAGCTGCAATTAGCTTTCGCTGAGAAAGTAATTAAAGCACCTGAACCCAACCAAACTGAGTAACTAGTATTGCTTAACAAACCACCTAGTTTTGTATAAGTTTAGTATTTGTTGTGTTGTGGGATCGTATGGAAATGAAAATGACCGCAACGCAACTCGTGCGAGGTGTATAAAAAAACTGTTGAGAAACTAGGGCTGTGCTAAATATCTTCTATATTGTTTAGATCAAAGAGAATTCTAGAATCGTATACATAATATAATGCATGTATGATTGTTTATTATTAATATTCATATAATACGTCGTTACAAGATCACGTTGGCGTTTGAGGTTCACACTCACTTCAATCAAGTGGGTAAAAAAATTGCAGTGGTAAAGTGGGTGGCATAAACAAAAAAAGTAATAAAATATGTTTGATGATATGATGTCACAAATTAATATGATTAATAAGCCATTTGGTCTGCCGACGAATATTTTTCCGTTTGGGCCAAGTGAAACAATTTTGCAGTAATCATCCCACGAGACCGTGAAACCAAACGGATGTCTAGGACAACTATAGCCCGAGAAAAAGTATATAATTTCGTGGATTTAATTGTCAATTGCAGACAACTTGTGTGGCCGTTAAACCCCCAAAGTCTCCTACCGCCTTTTTTGTTTTGAGGTCTCCCATCTTGCTCTTATCATATGCATGTTTATGACATCCATGACCTGAAAAAATAATTTTTATACTGTGTCTGGTCTGGTAGCAGCAAACCCAAAATCGAAATGGAAGCTTTTGTTTCTTCTTAGGATGGAGTTCCCAGAAATTTTCTCTGCTTTTCGTATTGTTTTCTCTGTAGTCGATTTAAAAATCCCGACGGAAAATTTACATGACAAAGAATAAGAAATGGATGTACTAATGGAAACCTTCCATTCCATTTTTTTTTGCTGGAAGACGAAATGTTGAAGGTGTTTGTTATTCTCTGTCCTTTTAATGGGAATGATTAATGACAAACAACGAGAAATAGAATTCATTGTTGTTTGCTGTTAACTATTCAAGAAAATGTTAAAAGTAATGAGGATGGAAATCGAAATAAAGTTTTATAATGATTTTTCTAATGTACATTTTCCGTTACATCATTCATTTGGACGTGAAATGCATTTTATTATGAGGGAAAATCAATCAGAAAACATGAATGCACCAGCATTTCAGTAGTCGAAATAAACATTTTAATTTTGACTTTCAATGACATAAGAAACGAAGGATACTTGACTTATAAGGTCAATACAATAACTTGTACGTGGGATGAAAATGTTTATTTACAATAAGAAAATAAGCATGAAAGCTCGCATAATGATATATAATGAGTGACAGTGACAGGAAGAAAGCCCGAGGAAATAGTTCGTGGAAAGGTAAATGGAAAATTCCGTTAACATTAGTTCTACTCGAGCACGTAGATAAACAATGAACACTTTGGAACAAATAAAATACAAGTGTGAGCAAAAGAGCTATTGAAAAGCGTTTAACGCCCTCTTCTCTCCCAGTCGAAACTTCCAATCTGGTAAAATGTTTACGCTTCGTAAATTAAATTTTTCAACTTGATTGAACTTTTGAAAAGAGCTTCTTTTGTGACAAAGTGAAGTGCTAATTAAAGCTTCCCAGTCAAAAAAAGGATCGATAGACATAAGTCAGAGAACGTGATTTTTTATTAAATTTACCGGTCTATATGAGAGCTTCTGGGATTATAGAACATTTTTAATCAGTTTATTTTCTTGAAGTGCAACTAAATCACTTCTCAATTGGATGTAGATGCGAAAGGAAAGTGATGTCAACAGCATTTTTTTACATTTTAAATAGCAATCCCTACTGAATAGTAGTTGGCAGTGGATAATTAAAAATTTTCTTTTTACTTGTCGAAGCTTACGTTTTCAGAACATTCCATGCCAGAATTTGCCATGCATGACAAGTCCATCCAATTATTCTTAAAAAGATGCGATAACTTTTTCTTTTGAATGAAATGTTTTGCAATTTACAATGCAAATCGGGAGTAGTATGCTAATGGCTTTCAAGAAATTCATGTCACATAAATGAAAAGGTAAACAGGACTTTAATTGAAACTAGTAGGTATTATATTATCGTTACGAAAGAACCATTCAATGGCAAACAAATAACTCCACGGGGAACATGCTCGTTAGTTAAAAACTAAACGAAAACAAGAGTCGACGAGTCCCATTATTTGCTTGCCCTTGGTAAAAGAAGAGAATGACCTCTGCCACGTACATGTTACAGGACCTAGACCCTGAACAAAAGTGACGTAACTTTGATGACATAAGCGATCACTTTCATTTGTAATCGCAAAAGTTATCCTCATAACATAAATGACAAGGATATCTCATCTTTCTCGCTTGAGTTTGGGGGGCATTCGTTTCAGATGGGAACAATACATAAGTCAATGACAGTCTACCGACTTTTGATGTTTATTTACTCAGAAATTGTATTGCTTCACTCTCCTTCGGCATTGATCATTCAACTCATCCATTATTTAGATACGTGGAAACGGATAATAAACCTTCGGGTCCCCTCCCCATTCCGCATGGCTTGGCTTTTTTAAATGATGTCGCTTGTCGCTCATTAATGGAAATGATTTCCAGTTCGAAATGAGGCACCAAATTAACAATCTTGTATTGTAAATGAAGCAATGAAGCAAAAATGAGTTGGAATATTCTACATCCCAATTTCTTCCTTATATAACAAACCAATATAAGCCTAGGCAAAACCCCAAACCACAATTTTCTTACAAAGTCTAGACGTTTCCGTTACTTCGGCAAATACCTTTTCCCCCGGTGTTCTTTACGTTAATTTTAGATGAAGACATGTTGTAGTTGTAGTCGCTGTGGTGGCGACGGTGCGGTGATGTTTTACTCGTTAGAAGTCTCAAACGATGTGGAAATAACCGAAGCAAAGTAAAAATAACCATTTTGCTCATTCGTTTCATACATTCATGTCCAAAGTCTGAGGGGGCAATGTAATGGCAATCGGCAATCATTAACTACTATTACATTGGTAGAGTATTGTTTCTTCCCGGTTAATGGACTTTGCACTTAATGGACACAGTTTCCGAACAAAACCAAACCACCTTTCTTCCTTTTCCTCCTCCTGTGGAAAGCATTTACAGTTACAAGCAGGAAGTAGGTAATTTGCAAGTGACAGCTTTATTGTGGGAGAGAACATGAAAAGGAATTGATTGTTGAGAGTGAAAGAGCTAATGTCCGAATTAGATCGAAATACAATGCTTTGGAGGTTGGTGACAAGATAAGGTAAAAGAAAAATCTATTTGTTCCCAACCACTCACAATCGCTGGAACAAAATTGGCTTACATATTTTTCACCAACGGAAGTGATAAAAACTAAAATATGAAATCAGCTTGGGTTCATCTACCAAACAAAATCATAAAACGTAAATAAGTAGCGATCAAAATGCGAAATCATTTTTTAGAAAAAATGGAATCAGTCAAACTATGTGTGCCAATAATGATGGAACATAAGAATATGGTTTTTGAACACCAAATCCAAATGACAGTTTACATAAAACATGAAGGAATCACGTTTTTCATCTCTTCACCATCAGTTTTTTTCCTCAAACAACCTTTGAGTACAAAAACACGAGATTCTATGCTTCCTCCTGCTCAAAAATCCTTTTAAGGTTTGCCTTCTCAAAGAAACTCTAAACGACAATAATGCTCCTTGTTCAAATCCTTTTCTTTAAACCTCCACCTCTCAAAGAAAGGAAAAATCCTCCTCGAAAGAAGAGAAAGCAAACATGATGATGTGATGTGATGTTACATATAAACTTGAAGGCTACCACAAACGTCTTTGAGGACACGAGAAAGCTATTTTCTCGGAAAGTAATCCTCTATCTTAAACTTTTTTTTTACAGAGTAGGTAGGTAAGTAAGGCAAAAGTAAGTCCAAGAGCCATAAATATTTTCGTATGAGACAACCACCCAAACCAAGCATACTTTGTCCATGTTTAAAGTGCATAAACGTCATCCTCTGTCATCTTAACTCGTAGTATTATCCCTTTACAAATATTGGGAATCTTCTCTATTCCCTCTGTAATAGTACCGGATATANATTTTCTCGGAAAGTAATCCTCTATCTTAAACTTTTTTTTTACAGAGTAGGTAGGTAAGTAAGGCAAAAGTAAGTCCAAGAGCCATAAATATTTTCGTATGAGACAACCACCCAAACCAAGCATACTTTGTCCATGTTTAAAGTGCATAAACGTCATCCTCTGTCATCTTAACTCGTAGTATTATCCCTTTACAAATATTGGGAATCTTCTCTATTCCCTCTGTAATAGTACCGGATATACTTGTATTCTAAACCAACCAGGCATTAGGAACCTCATAAAAAATGGTAATACCTACATACAAGGTTGAATCAACATTTTTGGAAAAGCAAAGCTATTTCAAAAATACCTCTTGTTTTTTACTTCCCTTCCATCACCTTTTGTACTTTTTTAGGGATTCGAAGTGGATTGGATGTCATTGTATTTTCCCCAGAAAAAAATCTTTTCACCAAACAATTACATTATAAAATATACAAATTGTGCATTATAGTTATAGTATAATTTATGTATAATTTGATATTGACAGTTTCGCTGGCTAAAAGTTTCACCTGTTTAAAGTACAAGAGAAAAAGACTCAATTTTATTTGAAATCCTTTAGTTGAATCAACAAGAGCGAGAAACTGTGCTAAACTATTTTGTAGAAAGCTTAAGTCACGAAAACTTTTGTTTTTACGTTTACTACAATAATTTACAACTCAAAAAATTATCAATGAAGAACAGCCTCCTTTTCTAGCAGAATGAGACACTTTAGAAAATGGGATTTTCACCTCTTAAGCTTAAACAAACCAAACAAAATAATTTTCCCCTTTAAACCTTTCAAATTGAAAATTAGAGTTTATTTAATAGTTTTTCAAGTAAACACTTTCATCTTGTTTTACCCCCACTCGATTTGAAAACAAATTTTCCAATGTTTTGTCAAAGGTTTTTAAACTCGTTTTTTTTATTTAATTTTCCCTGAAAATAAAATAAATTCTTTTTTGAAACGACCTTTACGTAACTGTACCGTGCCTAAACCCTAAAATATATGCCTATTATATACGCAGCTAACATGACATGACAAGCAAAATTACACGAGGAAGTGGAAAAGAAGAAGTCGAGTTGGCAGAAGGACATTAACGTGACATATTCCCATTTCATGTGATCTGAATGACGGAGTGCGTAATTTCCCGAGAAAAGTAAAGTGAGTTGATGTTACCACTCACAAAGAAAACTATACCTACTACTACACATATAGATTTAACTGTGGGAAGGCTTCACACGGGAAACATTATGACTCACGGAACGACGAATTGGATTGGATGATCCATGACATTTTTTTTGGCGTGCAGGAGAAGGAACGGTAAACACGAAGTAAACTGATAAGCTGAGAAAAAAGACATAAGTTAGGTAAGGAGTGATAGTGTTGACTACAAATGGAGTATAAGTAAAATGATGTCATTCGTTTTTTCTCTAGAGTCGACACAGTCGACAGTCAACATACTCACAGCTAAGGATTATCTTTGACAGATTGATCACGTCTAGTCTGATCTTTGATCATGGCATTAAATAACCTGTGAGCTTTATTCCCTTTTTCACATTGTTAAAGTTAGAGAACCTCTCGACTTTCTTAGAGATTCCCTTAATGCAATGAAAATATTTTTTCAACCAAATTAGGTATAGTGATAGCGTGATCGTGATCAGAAGAACATCAAAGTCTTAAAATTTGACCTTACCGTATTGCAAATACAATTTTCTAAAAAAAGAATGTATATCCATTATACTATTACTCTCAAAGTAAAACTATGTACTTTAGAAAATCAATTTGATATGATTATTTATTCGTCCTTGTCCTCTGAATGACGTGAACGCGATGGGTTTCTAACCTATCCCAACCACACTGACAAGTAGGAAAACATTTACCTCACCATAATAATATGTACTTTATACATAAAATGTCACAATATTTTTTTCTTTTATTATTATTGATGATGATACATCATTTGTTTATCTATTTGCTTCACTTCAGAAAAAAAAACTTTTAAAGGCAGCACATTACGGCTAACTAGATCAGTTCTAAAGTTTTTATAAGTTTTTATCAGAAAAGTAGGTACGACTACTTTATCATCACAATTCATCATTCACTTGTTTCTTCCAGGAAATGTATTGCTTTAAGAGCTTTCTGAGAAGTTTTGGTATTGTATTAAAATGCATTGTTTTTACTGGGAATTTAATCTCGAGAAAATACTTGAAAGGTAGAAAGAAGATTGACAAATCACTTTCATAAAATCTTCAGGAAAATCTGAAGGAATCCTAAACAAAAGAGACCGTGGGGACAGCTAATTTAGTGATGAAAATGTGGCAGTGAGTGACTAATGATATGATCTTTCGTTCACTTCCTGTAACAATTAAATAGAAAAAGTTTGAACCAGGTAGAATAAGTGTCTTGACCGAAAAGAAAAGTTTTTTCGGGAGGAACAGCTCATTAATTTGATCATGACTGATTTTACCTTAACTTTTAGATTCTGCATAACTTGATTATTGATTTTGATTATGATCTGAAAAAAAACTTCCTGAGAATGTTTGACGTATCATTAATAAGATTATATTATTATGCACTTATGAAATCAAATTAATTCCCGAAGAATAAAAAAATTCCCCGTTCCTCCGCTGGAGAAAAAGCAAGGCGGTTAGATGGAGAAGGTCAGTTGGCAACCGAAACTACATTCAAAATGTAACGATCGAATCCGATTGCTTTGCTATAACACAGCATTTTAAAGTAGAAACTTCTCGTTCTGTGACAATGAGTGAAAAAGTTCTTTTCATGAATTATAACACTCACGCCATGTCTTTTAAGATCACTAACATATCTCCGGAACGAGGCTTCTTCAATTCCTTTTCAATGAAATTCTCCATCAAACATTGTCGATGTGATGTGATAACAACAACAATAGTTTGCTTGTTTGCCTTAGCCTCGCTTCGGGTTTCCATTTTTTTTTGCCTCACTCGACCCGACCACAAGAAATAGACCGCACAAGAGCGATAAGAGAGTGGTTCTGGTTACAGCCGAAGTGATAGATGATAGTTTCTTCTAGAAAGTTTTCTAGTGAAAGCGTATGCTTCTTTAGCGAGGCATTAATTATCAAAACAAATTAAGAAACTTAGCATGGCACACCATTACGCATATACAATTTCTATTTAAAGTGAAGAAATATACATCATTGTGTCTTGAAATTGATAGAACCACAAGAACCGCTGCAAAAACCAACATTGAATTTTGAACACTTTCGTCAAATTAAATTGATTGTGCACTTATGCATGCACCACCTTTCGTGGAAAACGTGAAAAAGTTTGAAAATAACATAAAAAAGAACTCAGTAAAGAAACTTCCTCCAAACTATTGTAATTGTAACTAGCTTGGTCTAGTCGTAGTCTAGTAAGATCATGTTGGCGGAATAGTTTTTCTTAGGGAGAAGTTTTAACAAGAAAAGTTCATTATTACAGCAAAATATTATGATATGATTAGCATGAGATTTCTGTGTAGTCGAATACGTGATAGTAATGTCGTCGATATGGCCTCAAAGGAATTTCGAAAACTGAAAGGAAAGATGCAACTCAACTCACATGTCGTCTCATCATAACGCTTCATTGAATTCTCGAGTTAGCCTCAGAGCAGTTCACAGTCTTTTGGACGAGTTACGTATGCAAAATGTAAAAAAATTCTGAAACTCGGGCAGACCGAAAGTTTTGATTCCAGCGAACTAGTTTTCACGTTATTTCACGTGTACGTATATACACACGCTTTTAGACAGCAGATTTTTTTTGTATCTTTCAGAAATAATGCCACGGCCTGAGACTCATCATCCGTCTAAAAATTAAATTAATGACAAATAAAACCCGTCGTATATAAATGAAATTCATTGTATAATTCTTCATTTTGTTCGACTTGGATTAAAGTGATTTCATCAGGATATGTGAACAAGTAGGTCTAGGGCTTACAATATAAAAGATTGAATACATTACGGGAAAAAAAGTTTAGCATATTTGAATAAAATCTAGATGCCTGCCAAGTCGAGTTAAATAGAAATATGCCAACTGCTAAACACAACAGGATGAAATGAATCTTTTAGAGACCACTAAAAAGACAGAGACAGGAAAGGAATACATAATAAAAAAGCCATTCATTCCTCTTTTCTCTTTGTTACCGTCCCAAGCTTTTGTCTCGCGAGCGAACGAACCAACTGTCCTTCGTTGCGGACTTTTGAAAGCAGCAGGGGCTCCGTTTTGTCACTAGTCACTAGCATCAGGGAAAGACAAAGGACCGCTTTTCTCTCACGTCACATCACATTCCTCCTTTCACTTTTTTCTTTCTCTTACGTTCCCATCCGCATCTGTCACTTGGTCAGAAAGAACATAACGTCCTAGTATTTCAATTCAACCGTATCGTACCCATCCAACTCCAAAACTCGTAGGAAGTAGAATAATAAATATTTTTGAAAGATGGCGTTTTCCCATAAACTTTCTTACATTTCATGTGTTGTAGGTATTTAGTATTTTTTTAAAAACAAATACGCCTTCCATTTACGTCAGAGGAATAGATTTAAACAGTCTAGGCACTTTGGGGAAAAATAATCATACATGCACCCACGTGATATGTGATAAACATAAGCACCAATCCAAATTTAAGCGTTTCTTGGCTTAAAATTTGATTGAATCTGGAACCCATGGGCGGTCTCTGTTTCTGTATTTGAAAATGAAAACAAAAAACTATTTGCATAATCCCAAATGAGGCCATAATGCTTCCAGATTTTGAATTTATTTACTGTGAAAATTGATTTCATGCCTGAAACTGCACTGACGTTCTCCAACATAACAATCAATGACAAGAGCACGCAATAGGATGCGTATTGCAGATTACAACAGCAAAATAAACAATTTTTTTAGCAATGTACATGCGTCATATCAAAATATCTGGCTTTACTAGAACATGAACAGGAAGGTTATCAATTTTCGTCATTATGAAATGGAAGTGACATGAACAAAAAAAAGTTTTATGAGTTGTCCAAATAAAAGCCTTATGAGTGCCTTCCCAGACCCAGAGGGAAGATGAAGGAGAAAGGTTACGCAATAAACCTGAAATCAGGTAATGAATACAACAAACTATAGAGAGATCCGAAAAGTACACAGAAAAAAATGAAAATGTTAGCTTAAGGACCTAACCCAAATCAAGATACGCATCGGTACATCCATAAAATGTGCTCATATCCTGTATAGTCACAAACTACAGTAGAGTTTGAGAAGAAAACTCCAAACAAGGTCATTTTAGTTCATAAATATCCGATAGCAAATCGAAAAGTCGGAGAGTCATCCTCAGATTTCATTTTTAGATCATTAGGTTTACCTTACTCTCCTTGCGTACCTATACGGATTCGTCTCTACCTCCTTATCGATAACCTACCCAAGGGCAAGTATTTCATATTATATTTGTTATAAGTGTGGGAGGTTTTAATAACAATTTTACCCAATAATAATGCCTATAATAATGACGCATGTTAGGGCTTTGTTTCCATAAAGTGGTGGATGTGGCATTCAAGTCTCAGACACAGCTCATTGCTTTCAAATGGTTGAAGGAATTTGATGAATGATCATGATCACCCTCTATTAAAGGACTAGATTAGTCACGGTAACCTGAGTATTGTCTTACATGTTTTACATTATAACCATATATAACTGACCTGTCTCTCGCCCAGTAAAGCTTAAACATAAGCTGCGTGCTAGGTGACACACTCACGGTGCAAGGACAAGAAAGGAAAGAAAGCTTCTTATCGGACAACATTTTTATCCCCTTTTCAGAATTTGGATTAAGGTACTTATGCATCCAGTCAGTCATCGACCATATGCTGCAATGCACTACAGTACACATTACACTTGGCT
>JAHZMX010000352.1:6471-29431 GCA_027743895.1 Seira musarum
ATAAAAAATTCACTCACGGTATGCAACGTACCTACGTAATGGATTCTGTTCTGTATTTTTATCTCAAACCATAAAGTCTCTAGTTGCGATCCAATGAACAAAGTGTTTAGAAGGAAGCATGTATAAATGTACAATATTTTCATTCTGCCATCTGAAGCATTAATGCTCGTCTTCTACACATTTTTTAAAGTAAATTTTGTGTCATTGTGAAGCTTCAGTAATATCATCATGATTTACTCCTTTAATGCATAAGAAGAAGGCAGATTCAATTTCGAAACGATTATAGAAAGAGATACTAACAGCATAGGAACTTTGACGCAAGAAAATTTTTCGAGTTACGAAACCCAATTTTGATTTTATCTAGATTTTTTTCAATATAACCTCATCTTCCTGTCCAAACAACATAAATATGGGTTTGATGTCTTATCATGGCTCATATAAGACTTTTCAGTAGGATGCCTTTGCGTCATATAGAAATAGATAAGTATATTGGAATACATGTGGAAATGCACGTCATCATAGTACGTATGTAACCGTTGGCGGCATTCTGATGAAAGCAAGGAAAAAAATTCTGAATTGAACAGGTTTTCCGTCTTTTTCCATCAATTTCAAGTGGGTCGGACTCACTGGGGAATTTTCCGTATAATGAAAGGCAGAAAGGAAATTCTCTAGGAAATCGGTGAGCCGTGAGAGGTAACAGTAACGAAGAGAAATGCTGTCACAATGCAAGTCTTCAGTCTTCTTGTCTGACTACGCTACAATAATACTGAATGGTAATACTGGATGGCGAACAAACTACCAAGACATATTACTGGATTGCAATGTTATTCCATTTTGGAGAAAGAAATTGGAAACCAGAATAGCAGAGGAACGAAGATAAGTACAAGCATTTTCTTTACGCCATGCATGGTTTCATTGAAAGTCAGAGGAAAAGTTTATAAGAGTGTGTCGCGGATAATGGCGATGGTAACTTTAGATAGGTAGAGCGTAAGAAAATGAAATTCTGAGGAAGGGAAAGTAGAAACTAGCATTTTGTCATGGTTGACTTGCCCCTTCCCTCGTGTACTATAAAAAAAAGTTTATTTCTTTACTGGAACTTTGTCTAGAATCGAAAGAAGCTGGTTGGTCTGCTCTTTCCTAATCTCGAGTTTAGATCTTTTCCTTGGATAAAAATTTCTAAAAGTCTTCTAAACCCTACTGTTTCTCTTTAACTCTCCAAAAGTCATTTCGTTTTCCGAAAAATCCTAATGTAATGTATAACCTTTGCGGAGGTTAGAATTTAAATGAATCTAGGTATTATTCTGAAAGCTCTGGATTTGAATTATGGTTTTACATAGGAAATTAAACATTTTCATTACTAAAATGACAAACATTAAAAAATTCAGGGAAACATCAGACGAATTTATTATTATAAGTAGAATTAGATCAGTTTGTGTCATTATTTGTAGAACTCTATTCAAAATCAAATTTTTGCTACTATTACTAGAGAAGCTATCAACATTTCACGTCCCCTTTTATCACGAAATTTTCAGATTTGTTTGCACAACCTGTGAAAATTTGATAATAAAATAGAGAACCATTTGTTTTCTGCATAAACATCATTTTCACTCTGGCAGCTTAACTATATACTATATTGTACTTGCGACTTGCGACTGGGTTTAGTTTGGTTGGTCGCATCTGTTTTTCCAGTACTGTTGCGTCTCGGTTTTTTCATGTTCGTTACCATTCCATTGTTCAAATCCCGTTCACATAGAAGAATTCAAAATTATGTATGATTGGAGTGACAGATATGTATCTGGGAAAAATCAGTGTAGCTAAAAGAAGTAGTAGCTGGGAACAGTGGACCGTTAAGCTTCCTACTGAACCTGTCACAACCGATGCCTTTCCATGTGTGGAGGAGATGTGATGATGCGCAGATTTATAACAGCTTATTTATTTGGCGATTTTATATTTCTCACTGACATGTAGGAAAAATAGGGGTGATGAGAAGACTTATGCTGCGGCTTAGCATGCAAATTGGAGAAAATCTGACATGAATGGCTCACCGCTTTTTATTTGCCTCACATACGCATACCCTCATCCCATCACATCATGACGGTTGCAGAGACAGTTTGCGGCTTTGTTATGCTGCTGAACTACTGCTGATGAGGTAATGCTTGCTTGGCTACATCGACAGCTCATTATCTTGTTTTTTAACACACTGGGGCAATACAAGCGTGACAATAAAATACCGATTAAAATAAAAAATAATCCAATCTATAAAATGGATTTAATGTCTCTATTTATGATACTTTACTCTTTCAGTTGAAGTAAAACCTGCTCACAAAAATGAACAAATGTATGAAGTTGGACGAAAGCGTTTATTCCCCTTTCCTTCTTCCGCAAAAAAAATAATTGCCAGCATACGACACTAAATGATTGTTACCTTTGAACGATCAAACGTTATTCCTTTGTGTTTTTTTTTTGTGAATCCAACACTCTGGAAAAACCGGTAAATGGATGAGCGAAGCACTTTTTAATTTGAACCATTTCCTGAGCCCATGCTTACGCTTTACATTTTTTTCATTGGAACTCACTCAAATATATTCTCGTTAATCCTTTGTGTTTCAAGGGAGGGAGTCCCGAATAAAGTAAATTATATTAATGTGGTACAATGTAGGTACATCCATAACGCATTTTTGAAACATCATCATCATCAACATGAAGCTTTCATTTTGTGATAGGTAAAGCACGACAACATAACGTCCTCGTCAGTCGTGAGTTCTTTATTTATTTATGTAGCCCTTATTCAGTTGGCACGTGGCTTGGAATGATTTTCGCTAAATAATTTGTACTTCCTTTGTTCATGCAGTGCATTATTGTTATTGTTTGTCGATACAAAGAATTTGTGCCTTCGTCATGCAGCATGCCTGCAATACCTGCGTTTAAATTTTCCAGTTCGGGAATAAAAATAAATTATTTCCGTGTGGTAGAAAATGTGGTCGGTTTTCATTATACCTACAAAAATAGCTTAGTTTCTCCTTATCTTTACCTAAAAACAGGCAGATGGCAGAAAACATTCCTGTGACCAAAAAATTCAAAAAAATGAATCAAATTTTTGGTAAATTCATAAAAACTATATTCTAGATTCTCTTACTTTAAATCTTAAGCCATAAATGCTATTCTCATCTTTGGGAAAAGGTTTGATGAGTATGACAATCACAAGTGTAGAGGGAATGAGAATTTTTATGATGATGATGAATGAGAATGGATTCAACGAGGTGGAATAAAGTGAACTGATGCCTTTTCCATTAGATGACATGGCAGAAAAACCTCAAGTGTTTTTAAGCAAAAGCCACTTGTCTCCTACTCCAACTCATGCCATACAATTTAGACTGAGCACCAAGCAATAATGAGTCAAGGATCCCCTCGACAATTCAGCAGCATTGACTGTAAGCTGCAGAGATATTTTTTGCTTTTGATTCCTCACATGGAATGTACTATGCATATAGCTACGGATTTCTTAGAAACTTAATTTTTTAATAAATCCAAA
The DNA here is from genome assembly GCA_027743895.1 of Seira musarum. NCBI lineage: Eukaryota > Metazoa > Arthropoda > Collembola > Entomobryomorpha > Entomobryidae > Seira > Seira musarum. Next base: position 10,004 of record JAHZMX010000352.1, read on the forward strand.
CATTGAATTGATAAACTGAATAATTTTCATCAAATCAAGATCTGATGACAAATGGTGTGAAGAAAAGCAATTTCTTTGAGGCAAAACTGGCATTTTATAAAAGATTGAACATGACTATTCTTGTTCGTTGTAGGTGGCACAGGAAAATACCTTACAGATTAAGTGCACTTACAATCAACACAATATTACGTGTGTTCCTCACAGGTGGGGGGTCCTTCCTTGTCGGTTTGTACCGCACACCTTCTTTGGTCGCCCTTACATTCTATTCACAGATTCGTTTTAAAAAGGGTACTTATTCTACAACTTCTTAAAAAATGACTTTTCACGTGAAGTTTAAGCTGTTGTAAAAAGGTGTGGTAAAGTAAAACAGAGTATTTATAGTACTGAAATCATTCTCATCATTTTAAGTTGCTGTCTAGTTTCTAGCTTCTAAATATATCTTATACTTAATACTTATTTAGTTACGCAAGAAAAATTATTTTCCTCCGCCGCACCTCGTGAGAAATTCATCAAGTCATCCTCGTCCCATCAACTGTCAGTTTTTTGTGATTAGAAGAGTATCGCAAAAAGTAAAAGGACAAGTGGTCACAAGGGATGTTTCATAATGACATGTAGTCGCAAGGAACTATCTAGCTAAAACTATTCGCATTTGAAGCTCAACCAAACCAACTCTTTTCCATCTCGTCCAAAAAAATGTATTCACATGTGTTTCGAATGGCTTGAAGGGTTTGCGTTGCTCAAGTGGCTACTCGATTAAATATTTTCGACCACAGCTCTGACAGCAGTTCGCCACTAGTCATAACAATGTTCATATCATGATGCCATTTTTGTATGTGGAGCAGTTTTTTTGTGTATTTTCCTCCTTCATAATAAGGAGCATTATCTTCATTCATCAAGTCATCATCATCGCAGTCACTCGACACAAGTCCAACCGACCAACACGCCACTCATCCCTTCGCCGCCACCAGCAGCAGAAAGCAACCCCAATAATCTTCCCAAATGAATTTCTCTTTTTAACTAGCTTCAAGCAAAAGCAATTTCTGCATATTTATAGTGACACAATTACCATAAAATCCTGTCTGATCAGTGATAAACATGTAAACTCGGGCTGACACATCACGTCAAATGAAAAACCACACGACACAGTGGCATAAGTAAAATGATGATGATGATGGCGATGATCTAGGTTTTTCATATATCGTTTCCCTCCAGCATATCATCATCACCACCATTCCCATTCCCACCATCATCATATCAGACATCAAGGGGTTTTTTGGAGTAACCGTATGAAAACTAAAACTGGTAGAGCTAAGCTGTTGTATTACCCTCCCATGAATTTCCAAAAGTTCATGTGGGAACATAACCGAAAGTTTCGGTTTTTGGTTGAAACTCGTGGTCTGCAGTATTAGATAAGTTTTCTTGGAAAAGAAAGGAACCATCCAAACGAGGACAAAAAAAAATATATGAGCAGTAGCAGTACTGAGCATGTAAGAGTATTACTTTTTACTAAATAATTTTCCTTAGGCATGAGGCTTTTCTGAGTTTCCCCTCCTCCTCCTCCTCAACACTTACTCTCCAGAGAATTATCAGACAAGTCTAAAAACAACTAAGCATGTGCATTGCATCACGCTCATGTTTGTTATTGCGTGGGGGGTTTTTAGACATCCTTGCCATCTTATTATTGCTGTATCATCCTATCAATCTTCTGCTTCATTTCGTGCTTTCATGAGCATTGCACTTCTTTAATTTCGTGAAAAAAGAACTGGCAGTCGGCAGTCGCTCAAATCTCCTGACTCCACGCAAATTGAACCGATCATCTCATCACATTGAATGTTTCTTATTATTATTGGAAAACAGAGATAAAAACGTTTATGCATGTCTAATAATCTCGTAATTCCCCAAACGATTTGTAATTGAAAGCTCATTATTACATATTGTAAAAGAACGAGAATTTCTAAAGAATAAGGTTCTCACGGTTTATAAAAAAAGTTGTTTGATCATGCATCGAGTTACGTTTTTAAATCAAAGAGACTNACATTGAATGTTTCTTATTATTATTGGAAAACAGAGATAAAAACGTTTATGCATGTCTAATAATCTCGTAATTCCCCAAACGATTTGTAATTGAAAGCTCATTATTACATATTGTAAAAGAACGAGAATTTCTAAAGAATAAGGTTCTCACGGTTTATAAAAAAAGTTGTTTGATCATGCATCGAGTTACGTTTTTAAATCAAAGAGACTGAAACTTTTAATGAGATTGGACAAATACATAGATCATGTCTTGGACTAGGGCCGGTTTGTAGGTTGAACTCGAAATTATTAAAAGGCGAAATTGGAACTGTAGAAGCAGATATCACTGAATAATTTAAAACACTTTCAAGATTGTTTCAGCTTGGTCTTGCATTCTAAAACTTTTACATATCATGATAATGTACCATAGCGAACCTTTCTCTGGTCTATCTAAGAAAAGAGTACAAAGTGCCCAAAGGTTACTTTTTCCCACGTTTTGGTACTTCCGTTTCATCCGGCCGTTCAGTTCGATGAAAGAAAGTAAGAACCAGAGAAGAGGGATTTTGTTTGCTTGCCAAAGAGTAATGTTCTGCTTGCCAATGTGTGTGGGGTGGATATTTTTTTAATAAAAAAAAAGAACCTGAACTGAACCGAACCGAGCCTGCTTGACTGGTACTTGGTTGATGGCTTTGGCACCACCACCACTGGAACTCCTATGCTATATCATCATCGGCGTGCTTTATGATATTTGAAGGAGCAAACATGGTGGAAAAGGAAAGATAGTCATTTCGTCAAACATTTGTTTAAGTGGCAATCTCTGATCAAAAACGATATGTACAAAATTTCCTATATAAATGTAGTAAGTAGTGTTCATATAACGAAGTCTAAAGGCTCCCTCCTGATTTATACATTACAACATGTCCAGAATTTTAATGGTATCTCACGGACAAGTGAAATTGTAAAAGCAATCGCAAATGTTTGTTATGATGATTTTGTAGAAGTATCAAATGAAAGCGGGGGCATTGCATTGTAAGCGAAAAAGTAGATTTTTTCCTCCAGCCTAATGTGTCGTCTTGTCGGTAAAAAAAATTTGTGTATAAAGCAAAAAGGTAAATCTTCCGATTTTTTTTCTCTGTGTGTGTGAATGTTGTTGAAGGAGGAGGAAACCTGAAGAATCTCTTATAAAGTGGTAATGTCACCATCATCACATCACTGTTCTCATCATCATCATCACCATCATTCTCGGGAAAAAGGTTTGCTTGGCTGCATCAACCAATTTAACGAGTAAATATTTACAACGAGCTTATTATTCCTTTTGGTTGTTATACCCTTCGTCTTCTTTTGGTGAAAAAGAGCTTGTATGTTTCCGACATAAATGTTTAAGTATGGTTAGCGAAGAGAAGCTCCTTCACTCTTTTTTTTTCGTCATTATTATTATCCAAAGTTAGCTCTGTATTAAGAATGAATGTTTATGTATCTATGTTTCCTTTAAGTTCAACAGGCTTTTTTGCAAATATTGGAAGTGCAAATTTACACAGCGATTTTCTTCTGTAAACACATTTGTAATGTGTATCATTAGATAGTAGTGGTGGTGGTAGTAAGTAACGTGGACGTGGTGGTTGCTTCGGATGATGGGGATGGAGGCAGTTCAGGAGGACTGTGAGGAGATATGTATGCATGTATGATGAATGTACACACAATATTATTGTTGTCCCACTACCACTCGGTAAAAGTAGAAAAAAAAACTCTTTTTGTGGTTTGTACGCCGTCTTAGTGGGTTTTTGATTATTCTGTAGAGTTTGTCAAACTACTTGTTAATCATAATGATATGTACTGAAAAGATTTTCAGATTGCTAACAAGAAGGAGGACGAAGAATAATGAAGTGAAAGGAGTGTGATGACTGAGTAAATGTCTTTATTATGCATAATAATAATAATGATCGGTGTGTGAAAGGAAAGTTGACATTTGCCACTGTGGAAAGTATGCTGGAATGCATGAATAAACCTTAATTGCTTGAGATGGTATTGGAAAAGTAAACGATTTGACAAGACTTATGACAAGAAATTAGCTACGGTTCATAAAAGGGTTTTTACTACCAATTTTACTCAAAATTATTAAAATGAATAATGAATAAAATACATCTTGAAAATTGATTTAAACGGGAAATACAATTTTTAAAACAAATTGGTGAAGACCAGAGAATAAATAAAATAAAATAAACATAAATGAAATAGCAATAACAAAAACAATGAGCATAATTAACCTCATTAAATCATGTAAAAAATAAAAAAAATTATTAGTACATAGCACTGCTTGCATAAACTCACACGTAAAATTCGATTTCTTAAAATCCCATCAAGCCTCAGTCGCTGTTTGCATGGGTTCATCATTTTCTTGAATTTCTTTGTTACGATTGCATTGCTCGGGGCGGCTTTCTCCAAGATTGTTACTCATTTCTTCATAACGGTTCTCAACGGCTTCCCTCATAAAATGAACCTCATCGGGATCAGGTAACTCGTCGATTCCAACATCTGCTGCAGTCTTGCTTAGAATCGCTACCTCTTCTGGGGTGAATAGAAACGCTGCTTTTGTGACGACATTGGCAAAGTCGTCTAAAAAATTATTACTTAAATTTAAATGGGTTATATAATCAATTGAGCTATTGAAAATCAATAGTTTTTACAAATTGCATTATTAGACAATTCTCCTGTGAGATACTACTTCTCTCTGATAAAGATAATCTTTCACTTACAATGAAGACGGCAGGTCCGCTCATGTAATTTGTCTGCAGAATCGTGAAGTTTCTTCACACACTCCAACATTTCTTTGTAGTTTCGATACCCGTTGTTAGTTCCAGTTCCTGCAGAGATACAGGATGCCGATGACGACTGAGAAGTCTGGGTAGGAACAGGGTCAAGATTGGAATTTAAAGATCCCGGATTGTTCACATTTTCTTGACTTCCACGACAAGTCCTTGCTGCTGTTCCAGTGATCTTTTTGGGAGCTCCTTTTTCACCCATTGCTTCATTGAATTCGGGAAGGAGTCGTCGAGCTGGGACTTCATTAGTATTCTTCCTTGGCGTTTCTGACCCTTTAAGAACATTTATCGGACTTCTCATTTCAGCCACCGATGAATTCGTAATTTGAGCAGTCGGTAAAGTGTCTCGGGACACTAAATTGTTTGAAACGATTCCTTCAGCCATTTTGAACCTCTGCGCAGTAAAAGCACTGAAGAAATATTGAATGGCAAGTGAGGCAAAATAGTGTTTGTAAAAGGATCCTTAATTTAATTTTGGCTTTTAAAAACAGAACTTATGATATGATTTATTTATGGAAAACAGTAAATTTGATCCAACCGAAATACTTAAGTACACAATGTCAACCAACAAATCAAATCAGAAGAAAACATGAAATGAGTTTTCGTTTGACTCATTTTCTTTGCTTTCACTTTTCACCATCTACTTTTTAGTTAGAATCGATCGCGTTTCTTGCCACAAAGCATCAGCGCCTCCTTTCTTTTGTTAAACGAGTTTGACTCGCTCGCGGCCGGTTTGCTTCTTTGATTTCCCGTCTGCGTCTGTTTCCTGGACCTGCCGTTCGGCCAATGCTTACTGTAACTTAATATTTAATTAGTGCTTTTGAATTCCAATTTTTTAAAACTATTTATTTATTATATTGCATGAGTATTATGAAATGACATGATTACTGTCTAAACGCTTAAATAATTATGAAAATGGAATGAAAGTATGCAGCAGAACTATATGTGATAATGTTTAATTCGGTAAGAGATAAGTGATGAATTTGAAGATGGATTTAATAAGCCAAAAGTATGCAACATATAATATACATATCATGACCATAATTTACGAGGCATAAAAAATGAAACAACGAAATCCTAGTCAAGTTTTGAAAAGGACATTTATTTCCCATTTTCTTTTCCAGAAGTTAATAAAAAACTTCGAAATTATAAAATCCTAGTTAGGTCCTGCAGGGTTTCGGGCGCCAACAACAGCACGATGATTTTTGGCCAGATAATCCGAGTGCTCTTGAATTGGTGACTTGGTAAGCGAAGTTTCCTTCCACAAATCAGGAGTCAAGTACGCATAGGTCTTCGCAATAGCCTGGTAGGTAGCCTTGGCTGTGAAAGTAACCAAAAAATATGAATTAGGATGCTGTTTGTATAGAAGATGCTTCATATATTACAATCAATTGCAATAGAAAATAAGAATTCTAAAAAAATACTACATAAAATTAAGATAAAAGAAATTAAGCATAAATAACTATAATCAAATGTTGTTTCAAGTATGCGCTTATTGAAAGGCTGCTTTTGAAGTTTTAAAACGAATTTTGAAAATTCAACTTCGTGTTTTATTCGTAAAACAACCTTCGGATTTCATATCTTCCGACTAAAACTAAGGATTCACAGAATACATATAAAATCTTATGCTATAAAACAACAGATGGACTTTACTTAGTTAAAAACAACATGTTTAAATTAATTGTAATATTTAATTATATGATTTAATTAATAGTTTACTTACTTTGTAGTCTTGTTTAGTTGTTTCGGTGTGGATAAGTCAATAAGCACAATTGAACTGAAATGCAATGACAATGCTGCTGCTTGATGCGGAATATAAGGATCAGTAAACGAGACGGCGAGGCATGCATCCACCCCGGGAATCAAAACTGCGTTGAATTATTGAGGGCATTGTGAGACTCATTTTATGAGTATTATGCAATGACTGCGAGCTTCAGTAACTGAAGAACTGAATTTCTTGACATGTGGTGCGATGCAATGTGGTAAACAAGTTTGTTGTTCTTTTTACTTTTGAACATAAACTATCAACTGAATCCAGTTCTTTAGTAAAAACTAATAAAAACTGCTTTGTCATTAAAGTTAATCATAATCATAGATGTCAATCATATTTGGCAAATTGTATTTTGGGCTGAAATAGAGCTGCGGGGAAGCAGTTTTTCTTTTAAAAAGACCTTAGTGTGCGTGCATAGTGAGTGAACAAAGCAAAAATGAGGAACTTAAAAGTTGTCCAGAAACGACGAACTTCATCAAGTCTGTTCCCCACGACGGAGGGACCTCATCGGGTGACGTACTCTTTAGGTGATCATGGGAATTTATACATGTGCTGCGATGGTATCTTATATCGATTTGATCTCGAGGAAGAGCGAAGTAAACCTGTGCATCTCTGTGAAAAACAGGAGATTTTAAATGATGTTTTCCAGATGCAGTTCATTCCCACAACTGGAGTGATTTACCTTGCAAACGAAAATGGTTCTTTTCTACAGTTCATGCTACACGGGAATGAGGTGATTTCGATTAATCATAAAAAAATTATCATAATCATCATAAAAATATATTCAGTCTTCATTTATTATTTCCTTGCACTTCATAATAGACCAAACTTTTCATTTTTTTATGTAGGCCGAAGAACTGTTCCAGAGTGAACAAGGCATCACTAGCTTCTCCGTTTCTTCGGATTCGCGTTTTGTTGCAATTGTCACTAAACAAAATACGATGCTTCTGTTGACCTTGCCCGATTTGGACACAGTGTCACAGATTGAACTCTGTGAAGGAAGTAATGAAAATGTAAGCGAAACTATGCCGGTGAAAGTTGTTTGGAGACAAGACAGCCACTATTTTGCAGTGAATTACAAGGATGGCAAAGGTGAGACGAAATAATGATTATGTATGTACTAATATGCTATATATGACGATGAGTATTGTTCGTTTAAAAATGTTATAATCTCGCAATTCTAAACCAAAACCTTAATTTACCTTACTTACATGTCTTTCTTTACCATTTTTCTTTTAGTTCATCGCATTAAAATTTTCGATGAAACGGGCACGTTACATTCAAAAATAGAAGACGAAAACCCACTGAAAGATTGCGTCTTGGGATGGCAACCCTCCGGTGGATTAATTGCGGCTGTAGGAGAAACACCTCACGGAACAGTCATTTCGCTTTTTGAGCGAAATGGCTTAAAACGTGCAGATTTTTATCCTTATGAAGGAAAACCTGAAAAATATGAAACTTTGCCCGTGCGTGATTTAGCGTGGAACACGTCTTCAGAAATTTTGGTGGTCTTGTACGCTAATAAAATCGAACTTTGGTGTCGGAATAACTACGTCTGGATGAGGAAAGTTACTTTGGTGGGTCCATCAAGGCAAGCAACCTCAAGCCCAAAGTTGGCGTTTGTTAAGTGGGACCAAGAGCACAACAACAGACTTCATGCCATTGACGAAGATGGAGTGTATGCCACTTACGATGTAGCATTTACCTATTCTTCTGGCTACGCCGATGGATCAGCAATTGTATCGACATGGAATGGACCTTCATTTCACTTGACACCATTTAGAAATAGTTGTTGTCCACCTCCCCAGTGTTTACTGCAGGTAATATTCCGTTTATAACTAATATTTACCAAGATTTCTGTTATAAACATTTAAATACATTTCTAATGAAAATTCTCGTTTTTTCTTAAATTGTGTTTGCAGGGTACATGCGAAGCTGATGTAGTTTCGGTTGTGGTTCCAGAGTTTTGGAGCGGTTTTCTGACAGTTTCTATCGATGGAGTTTTTACGTTCTGGCAATATGAAGCACCATGCGAGTTGAAGAAAGTGAAAGCGATCAAAACTTCAGAACCTTTCTCTGTCGCAGAAACTCACGATTGGGTTTGGCCTACGCGAAACACAATATGTTGCGTCTCGAATGGGTCATTAATTTTATTCGAATTACAAAACTGGGATTTAGAAGAAACTACAAAGGAGGCTTCAATAGTTATCGTTTCCAGAAATACTGGAAGTAACATTGTATCCACATGTTTAAGTGCGAGGGAAAAGGAAGATCCAACTGTCCTTCTACAAAACGACCACGGACTAGTCCTTAAATTAGATTTAGCTGTTCAAGATAGCGTTCCACTTTGTAAATTCCCCACAGTCTGTACCGAACTTCAAACTCTCACAGAGGCAATCATTATTGGCCACGAACCTTTAACTAGAAAGCTTTTACTAGGATGGTCGAAGTACTCGGAATGTGAGGCAGTGATTCTTAGTAATGACTGTACTTCATTTTGTGTGTTTCAAAACAGCGTTCTTTTCACTACGATTCAAGGAACTTTAGAAATTCGGAGTTTGCATTACATCACGAAATTAATGGAAAAGCAAATGTTAGGAAATGAAGTCAAGAATGGCGAGGAAACTGCTGCAGTTGCTACTGGGCAGTACTCACGTAAATGCGAAAAAGGTTCTTTGATTGTTAGATGTTGTCTCAATCAAATGTTGGAACCATCCCTAGTCTTGCAGGTTTTGCCACGAGGAAATTTAGAAATAATTTATCCAAGACCTTTGGTGGTCGATGCAGTGAAAGTTATATTGCGAGAAAAGGAAAATAGCACACGTTTTGACAAAATAATGGCTGCTTTAAGAAGACATAGAATCGATTACCGAGTTCTCATCGACGAGATGAGAGCTTTAATTAAAGAAGAGCCTGAAATTCGAGTGGAAGAACTTCTTAAAACCATGATAGATCAGGTCAAGAACTCACATAGCTTGGTGCTCTTGGTCACAGATTTGAATCAAGACTACTTAGATTGCATTTTGGTGATAAAGAATTTACTTGAAGCGGTTTTGAGGGAAAACATGGAGAGTAGAATGTTACATGTTGAAGAGGCCTATTTAGCAGCAATGGCCAAACTTGGTCTTTTGGAAGATGCATTGAAGTCTTCATTAATTCAAGGGGAAGGTGAGAATAACCGTGATATTGTGCAGAATCGAGTAAAATTTTTAAGGTAATTTTTACTTACATAACTACAACTTTGCACAGTACATGAAAAGGTCATTAAATCTGTTAAATTGTTTTTTATAGTTTTTATTGCGAAAATCCTGACATCCTATTTGACACCGCACTTGGGACGTATGACTTGAGTCTTGCTTCCCTCGTAGCCGATTGTCTTGGAAAGGACCCCAAAGAATATATTCCAATTTTAGATGATTTCCAATCTATGCTAGAGCTTAAACGTCGCTTCAAGATTGACGACAAGCTCAGGAGATATGCTAGGGCGGTGATAAGTTTAGTCAGGGATTCAAGAGCTGAACATAGCGAAATTGTAAAATACATGGAAAGACATCGTCTTTTTACAGACGTCATTGACTTTCTTTCTCGTAAATTGAAGTTTGATGAGGGTGGTGTAGTTGAACGCAGTAGAGATGACATGACGCTTCTTCTCCACGTATCTCAATTCTCTTATGGTTTGTATTTGGACGAACGGGGTAAACTTCTGGAAGCAAGTATTCTTTTCAGAGATGCACAAAGTCCTCAAAAAGCGATTGAATGCGCAACAAAATCTGGAAATTGGGAACTTGCTTTGGAAGTAGCTTACGAAAGTGGAACGCCGGAAGAGAAACTAGATTCTCTTTACAATGAAATTCTTTCTCACTTAGACGAGAAACAGGTTGGCCAAAATAAGTAAAAACTCCCCTTTTTGCATTCTGTCTGTAAAATGAAAGTGACATTAAAGCAATACATTTTTATTTTTGTAGATGTTTGCGGACGCGGCTAGATTATGCGAATTATACATTGGTGATGTCAAGCAAGCCATTTATTTCTGGATGAAAAGTCGAAAATGGCAGCACGCGTCCACGTTGTGTCTTAAAACAGCTTCACTTGGAATACAGTACAGAGATGAAACCATAAAACCAAAGCTTCTTGAAAGTTGTTGTGAGGTGAAAGATACGCTGCAGCAAGTTATGGATGACATTGAGACTAAACTCGAAAGATTACGCATTGTCAAACAAAAGAAAGCAGACCGTCTTGCTGACATGGGCGGTACAGGAGACGCTTTCTCAGACACGGAAAGTTTCTTGAGTGGCTCATCTACAAGTGGGAGCATTTCATCATCGAATATTTCTGGGTATGTTCACGATGCTTTTATTTATGCATCGACCGTGGTTATTATAAGTTTATAATGTTTGAGTATAATATTGTGGAATTTCTAACCCCCTAGAAAATCGTACCGTTCGGGGAAAAATAAAAGAAAATTAGAGAGAAAGGTGTACTCTTTGAAGGAAGGATCCAAGTATGAGGACTTGGGATTAATCGCGCATTTATGGAACGTGATGGAAAAAATTCAGCAAGACCTGAAACCGGATGTTAGCTATTGTATTGAAAGCCTTTGGAAGTTTGGTGAAAGCGACTCAGCCCTGAGGTTATGTGGAACTTTAGAAAAAACACTTCAAGTCGCCGACAAGTGTATACTAGAAGTATGGAGCGGGCCAATCACAGATGAAATTTTAGGTATGTTTTTATACTCGACTTACAGTAATTACAAATTGTATCCATATGTGATAATCATAACCGATATTGTTGGTTTCCTTCTAGAATTAAAGTTTCGCATCGCACCTTTGGGTTGGTCGACAGTTTTTAACAAGCTAGTCCTCCATGAATCGTCTTCCAAGGCTGTAACGAGTACAAAATAAAAGCTACTTGTATTGTATTACTGTTTTTCAATTGTTCCGGTTATAAACTAGTTTGCACATTTTAGGTGTTTTATTTCTTGATAATCTTGGGTATCCTGTAAATACAAATTATCAAATCCCAAATAAAAATAAATATGATGCTATGCAAGTCGTTTTAAAACTTATAAAAGAACTATGATGCTTGGTTTCATAATTTGTATTGTTTTGCGATTTGGATTTTCATAAAAAATACGCAATGCTTGAAATTGAAACATGTAACGTTTATATTCGTTTAACAAACGACAGGAATTGACTTTATGAATGCAATGAAAATTTTACTCACGTTGTTTAATCTCTCCATGTTTTATAAATATTTCCTCTTAATTATGAACTAGCACAAACGAAGATTTCCCCTTAGATTTTTTATCCAAGTCATGGTCTGTCATTGTGTCGTTTATGTTGTAGCTGCTGCAGTTGTTGTCGCCGGAGCTGTGGTGGAACCTGCTGCTGTAGTGGAACCAGCAGTAGTAGTAGTGGAACTACCAGCAGCAGTAGTTGATCCACCAGCAGCCGTAGTCGCTGCAGCTGTTGTTTCGCCCCCCGCTGCCGTTGAGCTTGCTCCGGCTGCGGCAGTTGTAGAAGCAGCACCAGCAGCAGGTGTGGTATCGCTACCGCTTCCAGGAGCAGGTGTCGTAGATGAATTCGATGACGTACCATTTGAAGATTCACATAGATAATAAGGTTTTTTGTTGAATGACTGGCAGCGACAACGTTGACCTTTTGGATTATACCACACGCCACCAAATGGACATGGACTTGGCTTTTTCGTAGTGGCTATAAAATAAAGAATATTTGTCAATGGTGGAGAGTTTTAAAATTCTACGAACAACTTACTTCGTCGTCCCCCTCCTCCACCCCCTCCTCCACCCCCGCCGTTGTTTTTTGAAGACTCGCAGATATAACCACAATGACCCCAGCAATGACATTTTTGACGCCCGGGACCAGCCGTAAAATAAACTGGGCCTGATGTGCAATTAGCATTTGCTACCCCTAAAATGTGGAGTAAGAATTTGAAATTAGAATTATTTTTATACACAAATGTTATTACGAAAGATCTGTACAATAGGTATTTATTACATGTCGCTCCGGTTGGGAGATTTTTCGGTGGACATGCCTCAGACGAATATGAAACCGTTATGGCTAGTAATAAGCCACGTAAAAGAACTTTTTCCATATTTAATTGCCCGTACTTTTGCGCTGCTGCTCAAAACTTTATTTTAGAATTAAACAATTATTTTATCTCCCAATCTTAACTGTAAGTTAACTGTAACTGATGACTTTTTAGAGTTAAACGCCTTGTATTTATATGAATTTTGAACAAGAACCCACGAAATCCGCTATTCTTAGATACATGAACGCCAGGAGCAAAAATATAAAGTACGAGATTGGCATATTTTTTAGATTTAGACAATGACTGGTTTATATGTATATGAGTTTGGCCTTGCCTAACTTGTCTTTAGGTGAGGCTGGTAGCTTTCCAGTTATTTTATCAATTCATCGTCTGGCTTTAATTTACATTACACATATTTTTCATGTCATGGTATGCATAAGTTCCGTCTGGGAGACTTCTCGATCTAGAATCTAGATTCTAGACGCATATGTCTGTGAGTAGAGGCAGTGGCTCTTAAATTTTAGTTTAGATTAAAAGGCATAATAATTTGCGGTTAAATCCTAATCCTACATTATCGGTATCAAGGCTATAGCAGCACCATTCATATTATGCTAAAGATGTAATCCTCTTTTTACTCCCATTATTCATTAATCATATGTAACTGTTCTGAGCCGTCATGTTTTAAAAAATTGAGATGACTTTCTGGTTTTTGGTGCCCATTTTATTGATCTTACTGATCCAAAAGTCATTAAATTATAAATCCATAAAATTCCCTTGACCCAAATATATGGTGTATGTAATTTGTAAAAGTATATGCACAAACAAACAAAAACGTTACATCATCAATCAAATATTCTCAGTCAATGGAACGTTCACATTCATTAAATGTAATGTTAGAAACATTTAACTGACACGGTAGTTTTCCAAAATTATGTGCACCAACAAAATTTGTTAAGATTCCCATACGTCCGTCCTTGTCGCAGAGCCATTACTTTGAATTGTATGAGTTGTTGAGAATGACTTTTGTTGCAAAGCCAGCCACTAGCTATACGTATGTGGTATTGTGGTGTGGAGGTGATGATATTATTATGATCATGATTAACGCTAATCAATAATCATGTACAGATTGATTAAAAAAGTCCGTTATTGTCGATTGCTGGATTGCTTCCTAAAAGTATCTCATTGCCCCAAAGTTCAGTATGCACATAATACATGAAAAATGGAAAGTGTAAGTAATATTCATGAATATGTATGCTACTAAAAGTCGTTTCTAGAAATCCTGTTTTTTAACTCCACGATTAGTAGTTTACTGATCAATATTTAATTGCAATCAGATAAAGATTTCTAGCTACATTCATACGAATAGAAATCAAACCGAGTCAAGCGGACAAGAGTCGTTTGCAGTTCCTCATTTTGTTGTTGGCTGTAAAACTACACGCTTCAACTTTCTTTTCTTTGCACTTTGTGTCTTTATCTGCTTTCTCTGTGGCGTAGAGCAGCCCGAACATATCCCGTTATCCTTGAATGAATCGGAAATGGAAAAATGACTCCAAAAGAACAGAACATACCAATGCTGGGTCAATGCAAAACTAGAAAAACGATTTATTTCACTGCGAGTCATTATTTCGTTCGTGTGAGTTCCTCATTCTCATCTCATAAAGCTGTCCGTCCAAATGTTTTGAGGAGGGAGAGCAAGTTTGCTCTGCTCTGTGAGCACACAAATCAGATTTGATGTTTTGGTTGTTTGTACTTTTGTATTCTATTTTAACCATGTGGCGTATAAAATAAATGTTCAACTTTGAGAATTGAGACTTTTATTGAGAAGAAGTAATTTTAAATTAAAATTGTATACATGTTTGCAATTTGCAATCAGTAATATAATGTTTGGAGTTACAAAACTGTTTCGTTCACTTTCGATAAGTGAAAAGTGTCAAAATGCATTTTTCAAGAATGAATGGACTATCCCCGTCATCAGTCAGCACTGTGGAGGTGGACCATTCTTTGGGGTCTCAGTGCGACACGCAAGGTTTAAAGAGCATTTAGTAGAAATGCCTAAAGCGGGCGATGGTTATTTTAGAAGGAAAGTGCATTACCCAGAGAAGTACACAATTAAACCCATCCCTTACACCAATTTGGCTGGAAGGGATCCTAAAACTGGTAAGATATTTACTTCCAATCACATTTGTGTCCTTTGACAGTCAAGACTTTTGACCCTAACTAACTGATCAACTTTCTGGTTGCTTTTGGTATGATTTTTAGGCATAATCGTTGTTGGCACTCTGGGAGGAGGCATCAAACATCCTTTGCTATGGGTAGACTACTTTCGAACAGTCCCGGAAGGAATGGATGGACCACTTGTAGAGAAAGTAAGAAAAATCGAAAGCTGATTTGATTTCAAAACTTGGAGGGGTATTTTGTATTATTATAAGTATCAATGATTTTGAATCGGTTACAGGTTCTTCAAATAATTCATGAAGAAAGTCGTTCTGCGCACGTTGCACTTGTAGGTCATCGAGATAAACTTCGTTATATCATTGCCACTGTGAATATGAAACCGGGAGACTTAATTACCACTTCAACTGAAGTTACTCGAATTGCTGGTAAGAGTATATATCCAAACTTAGTTTGTTGAGTTTGTTAGATCTTGAAAGAATTTCTAATTTTAATTAATTGATTTTCTTTCGGCTGATAAGTTCGAGCCAATGAAGGAGATTCCCATCCCCTCGGATCACTTCCCATAAATACTGTCGTGTGCTGTGTAGAAATGCTCCCAGGGTTAGGTGCATTTTACGCCAGAGGGGCAGGTACTTCATGTAAAATTGTGCGGAAAGTTGGACAACGTGTTATTGTCTTGATTCCCTCGAAACGAGAAGTATCACTGGACCAAAGATGCATGGCTGTCGTTGGTAAACAATAAATAATATGTAATAAAAAGTTCACATTATGAAGACAATGATGAAGATGTTAATGTGTAGTATTTTAATAGGACAAGTATCAAATGTGGGACATGATAGTGAACATTGGGGAAGTCCGAATGCTAAAAGACACGCAGGATATCGACCGAGGTCCGGGTGGTGGCAAAGAAAGTCTGGTAAACACGGAAGAAAGATAAGGCGACCTCCCCCATGTCGGGAAATTTTACCCAGAGACGAGATGCCCCAAAAATCCCCGCTGATGAAGTTGTCATTACATCCTGACACAATACATTGCTATTACAAACCAAGATTAGGCACGTATCATTAGTTCTAATTTTCTTAATCTCAATAGTGTCAAATGAAATGTTTCTTTACAAATAAACTGCAGTTTAAAACGAGAAAATGAATTCTTTTATTTTCCCCTTATATTTATTAAAATGAAAAATTAATACTAATCAACTGATGGACTAGTACTACATATTTCGCTTCAAATAAACTGATACAACAAAATGTAAGGATAGGAAAAATTTGAAATTGGCCAAAACAAAGCACTATGCTAAGAAGTGTTTTTAAATTCACAATCTATCGCTAATTGTAATCCTTACGTTTACTTAAGACATAAATTCGGCTGAAGCAGAGGTGTAACTCTGCTGAGATTCTGTTTCTTGGGTTCCAGTATCCTTGATTGCAGCAGCATCTCCAGTCTTTTTTGTTGTCCATCTCTTTCCAAATCTTCCCCTGTTTGGGTCTTTAATGAAGGAAGGTCTTTTCGGATTGCTCCCTTCTGCGTGATAGTGATCAAAGTGTCGCCGTAAAGCGTGGCTTGATACAAACGCTGTCGGGCACTTTTCACATTGGAAGGACCTTTCATTTGTATGGAGCTTCATGTGCCGATCCAGGTTGTACTTGCTATTAAACATTTTCTCGCAAAGTGTACATGGGTAGGGATATTCTCCAGTGTGACTAACTTTATGAGCTTTTAATTCGTTCTCACGCACAAAACGTCGGTCACAATAAATACAAGCGAAGGGTAACTGCCCCCATTCCATTGGGTTCGGATGGACTCTCTTCATGTGATGGTTCAGGGATAATGCAGATGAGCATGACTTTCCACACTGGGCGCAAAGATGAGATTGCTTTGAACGTCCGCAAATTTTTAAGTGGGCTTTGAGATTTACACTTTGGATTGTGATGTCACAGTTCGGACACTTTTGAGTTTTAGACTTATTATTAACTTTGGCGATCGACATTTCTCCCCGCAGTAATGCTTCATGTTTCTCCTCCTCGTTACAATGAGTCATACGATGTATTTTAATAGCTGAGGGTCTGCTACCTGAAATATTAATTAAAATGTTAGGTTATATGAACCACATTATATATAGTCTAGGCCTACAACGGCTACCACAGAAATGAGGAGATAGTGTAATTACAAGGCATTCCGCAAATGTCACAAGCAAACCGTTTGCTGTAAATTTTGTCATGTGTTTTCATGAAGTGCACCTCCGTCTTTCCTCTCGTCTTTCCTACGAAATCGCAGTACGGCCACGGACATTTCCGAGTAAGGTGACTTCGAACTGCATGCAACTTTAACCTCTGTCTTCCCGTATCCCCAATAGTACGGGTTCTGGTAAAGAGTTTGTTGCATTCAGTGCACTTAAACGTTTTCTCATCGATGACGTCGAAATAGATATTCAGGTAGCGGTATTGTCCCGTTTCCTCTTCATATGTGGTAGTGTACTTGTGGAAATAAAATACTTCTCGTTCCTTCTTGATTTTGCAAACTTTCTTTTCCTTTTCGTCCAGAAATTTCCAATCGTCTCGATCAACGGTTTTCTTTTTAGGAGTGGGATCTTCTTCGTCTTCGAAATCATGGAGCATAAGCGTTTCTGGGTCGAAGTCATCTCTAAGATTGGCTTTTGCAGCTGCAGCCCTCTTTGGTCTTCCTTGCGATGAAATAGATCCATAAGTATTTATGGATTCAGCAACCAGTTTTTGGGTTTCCCTTTTAAGACCGGAGTTGGTTCCTCGAGAACAAATACGTGGTTTAGGGACAGGACAGGAAGTTGAAAACTCGGCTTCGTGGACAGACTTCGCCATTGCAGCATCAGAAGCTTGCGCATCTCCAAAACTGATAGGCTCTGGTTCTGGAATGTCTTCGTTCTTTCCGATGTTATCATTGTCAGGGTCACTAAACACACTCATCGGCAGTTCCTCAACTTTCACTTCCTCATGGCTGATCTAAAATTCAGAGAAAAGATGTCAGGTCAAATCTTAACATTCACGGGGAGAGTCTATTTAGAAAGTAATTAAAATTTTATTATGTATTTCTCATTATTTTACATTCAATTGATTTTGATCTTCAATTCCTATGAATTTACGCTTCTTTGCTGGAGACTGTCGTCTTCCTTTCGTTCCAGGTAACTCTGATTCTGGATGTGCCTTCCTTACGACACCCTCCCCCAGCAATTTTGCTCTTGACCAAAAATATCGTTCATCGGTGAGATATAGATCACCGCCAAACCTCTCTTCACTTTCTAATATGCTCTCTTTGAAAACTTTCATTTCGTCACCCAGTAATTTTTCCAGCTTTTGAATTTCCTCGTAACGCTGCTTCAAATCTCTGATTGTTTCTTTGCAGTTGCCACAAAGCGGTGCCGGTTCGTTTATCAAGTTCCAATGAGATTTCCATTTACTGTTTTTGCCTTTGTATAGTATTTTAGTATAACTGACAAAGAAGTCGAAAACTTCTATTTCCCATAAAAAATTCGGTCCTTGTTGTTCAGCACTGGTCATTGAATGTGAAGTACCAGAAAACATGCTTTCTTCTTCTTTTATGAAAACTCTGTTGCCTTGCTGGTTAAGGATGTAAGTTGAGGATTCCCCACAGAGGAGACATGTACAAGTTTGCACAGTACGAGAGGAGGTGGGATCCTCCATTTTAAAGAAGTTTGTCAAACTAATCGAAAGCTTATCTAGTGAGTTTTTAATAATTAAACATCTTTTCCTTTGATAAACTAAATGAGCTCAAAGACTTCCTTACACGTGAATGAGCATCAGCTGTATTAATTTCAGTTCTTCTGCATCTCTGATTCTGATTGTGTGTGAGCGTGAGCTTTTGTTTTCACTTTGTTCACAACTGCCTTGTCGGCCTCGGCCTTGTCTTGTCTGTCCATCTGCTGCGGAAGCAAAGGCAGAGGAGATCTCAATTACATAGTTTCATTGGAGCGGAGCGCATAGGTCAATAAAGCCACATTAGGCAATGTAGTAAATGCAGAAATTATCTCCTGTGATGGGAAATGGGAAAAGTCAATGGGCTTTAAAAATAAATCTTACGCAGATCCCTTCCCCTACTTACTGGTCAAAACTTTAACAAGTTTCTCGATTTTCTCAAGTTTTGGAAAAATTCTTTAGCTTCAGGGGAGCAGGTATTTGATATCATTTTTCGTGAATGAAGGTCTCAATTGTTTAGTATTCTCGTTATGCATTACGTATATTTACTTATAAATATGTTACATATTTAGTTTTCAATTTCAATATATCTTCATGTCATGACCTGCTCTGAACAAACATGAGGCTGTTGAAATCCTCATTCCTCGCAGAGAATGCAATTTCCGTTTTGACCCGACCCAGTTTGTTCGCTTAAAATGGAAAACAGATACCCAATAAAACAATACAATATAATTGATCAGTAAACGATGTCTATCATGCTATGCATCTTTCAACTCATATACTATACTCCCGACTCCTCATAGGATGGTGTTCGTCTCGTCGCGTCATTTCATTTGTTCATTACAGGCAAAAGATTTTTGATTCAGATTTTAGGGTTAAGTGCGGTTAATATTATTCTTGGAACTAACTC
>JAHZMX010000353.1:1875-13968 GCA_027743895.1 Seira musarum
ATAATAAAAATATGTCGGAACCAACACCCCACGAGCTAGACCTGATAAGGATATTCGAGTCCCGAGTGAGTGACTTGACGCTGGGCACGGAGCAGTCAAACCCGCAGCACTTGCTCCGATGGATCCGAGCGAGGGAAGGGGACGTGGCGAAAGCAGAGGAGATGCTCCGACGCCACGTAGAGTGGAGGAGAAGTAACGGGATCGGTCCATCGATATTCGACTGGACCCCATCTGAATACCTGACAGACACGTACAAGGCCAAGTTTTGTGGTTACGACAAGAATGGCTCACCAATTCTACTGTTCACTTTTGGGGTGTGGGACCTTCGTCCAGCACTTGCGAGGGGGGAGAAAGCTAATGTGATCCGGTACAAGGATCAAAGCTTGGAGAAGGTCATGAAGCTGATGAGGGTGTACGAGAATAACAGGAAGTACAACTCAAACCTGTGTACGACTCCAGCTAAAATCACACAGTTCAACTGTATCTGCGACTGGACAGGATTCTCGTTGCGCTACATCATGAGCAAGGAGGCTGTGGAGGTGATCCTTGAAGCAGCGAGGAGTTTCGAGGCGAACTACCCAGAGACGTTGAAAGCTGCGTACAATGTCAACTGCCCCAAAGTGTTTGACGTGTTATTCAAACTCGTGAAACCGTTCTTGAGCGAGAGGACCTTGTCTAAGATTTTCATCTACGACAATAACGAGGCGAAGTGGAAGCTGGATGTGTTGAGTAACCTGCCCAAAGATCAAGTCCCTCTACGGTATGGTGGGACTAGGAGTCGGGTTTGGGATCTTCATGATCTGGACATTGATACCCATGCGAGTTGGTTCCAAGAGGTGTTTCCCACGCAAAAAAATAATAGCACTAATGAAAATCATGATAATGATGGTTATAAAAAGATAGTGTTGGACGGTACGCTGGATAAAGTGTCGATCCCATTCACTATCGCGAGTGCGGGGAGTAGTCTTAAATGGAAATGGAAGACGACGGAGGAGGATGAAGACGTGGACTTTGAGGTACAGTTTGAAGGATGTGGGGAGGAGAGGGAGTCGCTTGTCAAGGTCGAGAATGCTGCAAAAGATTCAGGGGAGATTACGTGTGGGGTTAGTGGGAAATACTGGGTCGTGTTCAGCAACTCTTCTTCTAACCATCATCATCATCATAATCATGTTGGGTTGATGTATCGGTTGTGCTTGGACGTTGCTGATTGAGTATTATTGCAAAACATTATTTATTGTACACGTTTATGAGAAAATAAAATTGAGGTTGTCCATTTCAATCCGTTCAAATCATTTTTTGGAAAGGAAAATATATATGATCTACGCAATTATTGTGCACGCCATATTATAATAACATGGCTTGTGATACTTTACAAAAATAAATTTAGAGGCTCTCATGCTGACCTTGATATGATATATTTATCTGTTTCATGTACAATTTTCAAAACAAAGTCTGAGTTGGACATCTAACTCTGTTGAGGAGAACTAAAAAACACATTGCAAGAGGAAACGATTGTGTTGAACTGTTCAGAGTACAGAGGGAGAGAGGGTGATTTTTTTTGAAAATACTTTTTAAATCCACAAATCAAGCAGGCTTTTGTTTGAAATTCAAATTTTGTATGTTTTATAAAAAAGAAGAAGAAGAACCTGGTACATAGAGGTACCTGGTTGCTTTTCAAGATTAAATATGGTAATTTGAAATGATTGGAAAATTGAGGCAATCAGGGATTAAACGGTCCCAATAACTTTTTAAAATTTTTAACCATTATTTTCTCATGTGTGATAAACCAAAAGTATTGTGGCTGTATGCCCACTTCAAGACGATTAATATTTTGTCATCATCATCATAGATTTGTGTTCATACCCATGCTCACACCTTCAAAAAAACGCCACATGGAAACGTCCAAATAAATAATTATTATTAAATTCCCCACAATTTATATCTCACACAAATTGATATTGAACTGGAATCCAATAAACTATTTAACTAACAACGTCTTTAAATATGAATGATGTCAACGAGTGTTCCAAACAATTCAACTAGAATAAAGCAGCAATACAATGCCAGTAACACAACAGCAGCATTCACCAACACCGTCGTTGTACGAGCATGACGTGAACGAGTCGTTAGACTCGATGACGCTGTTCAACAATTTAGCAGCGGCAACAGCGATCCGTACAAAGTCTTCACCCACTTTGAATAATAATAAACACCCGGCACGACTCCCAACAACACCATCAATTTACAGTAGTAATATTCCGCGTCGAGTCAAGTCGACAGAGTCGTATAAGCGGGTGACGAGTAGTGGTGGTGGTGGTGGGACTCCAGGACTAGTGAGTCAATGTTTGCTGAGGGAGTGTTGTTCCACTGCAGGTGGAGGGGATACTGTATCGCTGGACCCGGATGTTGAGCTATGGCTGGATATGATCCCGTTGAGTAGGAGACCGTTCAGGAACTTTCATCGGGAGTTCTCTGATGGGGGTCGGTACACGAACATACATTCGATTGTACATGGTTTGGTTGATGTAAAATATCAAATTGTTTTGTATGTAGTGTTAATGGCGGAGCTCCTGTCAGCGTTTCTCCCAAAGAAAGTGGACCTCCACAACTACGTGACGACGAGTTCGAGCAAGCTGAAGAAATCAAACTGGGAGACACTGAACATAAAAGTGTTATCAAAACTAGGCTTGCGATTATCAGACCAGCTAGTTGAAGGGATCGTGAACTCGAAGCCAGGGTATATAGAAAAAGCCCTGAAGCAGGTCCACAGGTTGGTGGAGAACATGGACAGGAAGATGTTGGACTCGAGGTCGAAAGCGTTGTCATGCATGGCATCCAGTTATGATGGGTACGTGATGGGTCCACCATTCGTTGAGGACTGGTGTTTGGTGAGATGTTCTCCAGGGGAGATCCCAGACTGTGTGATCTACCAGAATATCAAGTACTACTGCAGTGCGGCGTTTGACGAGGTCCAGGTGAGGAACCAGCAGTTGAGGGAACGGAACAATGAGTTGTGTGCGAAAGTTAAGAGGATGGAGACGTTGCTCGGGTTGAAAGAAGCTCATCTTGATGATCTCACTAAAAAGATTCATGAGTTGAGGAGGGGGAATGATGATGGGATTTGATATGGAATTTTTTCTTTAAAATTATAACTATGTCTTTAAAATGTAATTTAGTTTAAAAATTGTATAAATACATTTTTGTGCTACAAAAATTAATGTGATTCGTCAATTGAACACGCCATCATTTTTTAGTTTGTATTACGGGACTTCATAGATGGGAGGGGATATTTATTTATTTATTTTAGATCACTTCAAAGGACCCACTTCATCGGGCGAACCTTTTAACGAGTGACATTGACTCTGAAACTTTTTTTAAAAATCCACATGGTCACACAATTTTACTCTCTTCACAATTAAAAAATTTTTCCAAAATCAGACAGAATCAAAGATTGCATTACAACATGCGCAACTCACAAAAATCGCAAAATCACTTATCCCCGTCCATTCCATTTAATTTAATCATATCGATTGGCTCTATTGACTTCACTGCTGCCAGTGATGATGAATGAGAACGATGAAGAAGAGGGACGAGGAGCTCAGTTGGGACGAACGGTACTTCCACCGTGGGTTCAGCAGGAGCTCTGCAGGTACAGGTTGGCAGCGTACAGGAACGAGATTCGGGGTGGACCCAAACCAAAACTGGTGAACACTGACGTGGACGTAAGTTCTCAAGAACGAAGGCCATACGGAATCCCTTGGGAGTTGCAGGGAGCCGTTGCAGATGTAAGTAAAACTACAGACCACACCGGAGAAATAAGTAAATAAAAGTTCTAATTGTAGTTGTAATTAAAAGTACGATTCTCTGTATTCAGATCTGGAGTCTTGTGTTTGCTTTCATCACAGACCCTAAAGACATCATCAATTTGTGCGACGCATCCGAACTCTTCCGTGACATGCTGAAGAGGAAGTATGTCCAGGCTCGGTTCCCTGAAATACTGGATATTTGTTCCATGCGTCCTCATTTGGGGAAACTATTAGTGAAAGAAGAGGATCGTGGACCACGGTTAAGAACTTCTTTGAAAAACCTGTTCCTGGCGCTGCGTGTGGTGTCAAAGTTGACGAAAAAGTCTGCCGAAGATTATGTTCACGCGTTTGAAAACCCGGAGGCTACACGACAGTGCAGTGGAGGAATTGCTGTGGAGTTATTGCGCGCAATGTGTATCGTCACGAATGAGCATGTAGATCAACTACTCAGGGTTGTTGGCAGGTTTGGAACTGTATTTCCTCACAGGCTCGTGATCTCAGATATCGACATGATAAATCCGGAACGGGAAGTGGAAACACTTTTGCAGAGGATTGGACAAAGTATTCATTCGATTATTTACGTCGCCTCCATATACAGTCCCCGAGCATCGTACAACCGCATTCTCGTTTGGTGTCGGCACACTCCGAATTTGAGGATTTTGAAAATTCTCACAACAATAATGATCCCTCTAAATCGAATTGGGGTCGCTGAAGATGATAGGGAACTTGAGATTCCCGAATTTATAACTTTGGAAAAATTGGAGGTGTACGGGGATGATGTTTCGTTCCCAGAAGAAATTCGGGTGAAGATACTTGCAGCCAATCAGACAATCCGGTTCGTGACACAAGAGAATCGATTTAATTATAGTAATCATACTGCCCCAGTTCGGGTTGGGACAGAAGTATTGGAACCCCTACATTTAAAGCAGTACATGTTGATGCGTTCCCCGCCATTGTCATTCTATGAATTGGAGTTTGTTCAGTGGCGATTGAAGAAGCTGAGTCTGGTGGACAGGTGTCCTAATCCTGGAGACAGTGATGTGATCACGAGCAGGTTGCTGTTTGGATTCCTCAATCAATTCCAAAACACGTTGAAGGAACTCCACGTTGAATTGAAAGTGAAGGATACTGGGGGCTACTTGAACCTGTCCAACCTCACGAGATTTGTGTGGAGAGTGCAACGGAGGTTGAAGAGCTTGGATTTCATGCTACCTCTGGGGAAGTTGGAACGGTTTGAATGCTACATTGGGGATCAGTTAAATGATTTGATGTATCAAGCAATTCATTCTACATTACTCCCGAATCCATACACTTTCACTGATGAAGATGTCCGAGAAAAACTGGAGGATAATGTAGTGCTCGAGTTTTACAGGGGGTGGAGGAACAAGAACTTTAAGGATACGAACATTAAAGCATTTTTTCCTCGGTTGAAAAACATCGTTGTTCACTGGAGTCATGATCTTCAGTTTGAGACACATCCTTTTGGACTCTAAATAATATCTTACTTTAATGGATTAGTGGAGACGTTGCAAGAGGCGATGATCTCAAACGGAGGTTGAAGAGCTTGGATTTCATGCTACCTCTGGGGAAGTTGGAACGGTTTGAATGCTACATTGGGGATCAGTTAAATGATTTGATGTATCAAGCAATTCATGCTACATCACTCCCGAATCCATACACTTTCACTGATGAAGATGTTCGAGAAAAACTGGAGGATAATGTAGTGCTCCAGTTTTACAAGGGGTGGAGGAACAAGAACTTTAAGGACACGAACATTAAAGCATTTTTTCCTCGGTTGAAAAGCATCGTTGTTAACTGGAGTCATGATCTTCAGTTTGAGACACATCCTTTTGGACTCTAAATAATATCTTACTTTAATGGATTAGTGGAGACGTTGCAAGAGGCGATGATCTCACGAAAAAGGGATTTGATGAAATTATTATTTTAAACAATAAATCTTATGAATTAGTTTAAATAAAATACTTTCGATCTAAAAACATGTAATTCGTCAATTCGCATATTTTTTGTTGTAAATGGGACTTTGGGGGAATGGGCAGGAGGGACACAGGCAGGTCAGGATTTGCATATGAAAATATAAATTTAGGATATTTAATTTTTTTTAGGTCACAGTACATGCACCTCTCATGAATGATGAGTCACGAGTAATGCATTTTCGAAAACTATTTCACTCTTTTTTTTAGAAAAGGGGATGTATGATAAAAAAGGAGAGGAAGTGACCGGTTTGACAAGTTTTTTTTTCCACTAGAAGTTTTGTGATCGTTATAGCTCCCTTAGGGGAAAAAACAATACACGACGCATTTGAGAAGATTGGATTTTGATAAGGAGAATCCGTACAATAAAGTGGGCATACACGTTTAAGCAGTGTTGGTTGGATCGGAAGTGATGGTTAAAAAAAAGTCCCAAATTCATGTCGACTTGAATAATCTAGTTTTTGTAGCAGCTCTGCAGTTTCAAAGAAAAATTGAATTGTGTTAGTTTGGTGGTGATGGGTCATGTAAATGAAGAAATTGGGTAAAAATCTGTTACATAAGTGAAGGAACTGAAGGAAGGAAGGAAGGAACTAAGTAAGCTCTCTGTGTGTGTGCACGTAATCTATAAAGTAAGCCTGCAAAGTTGGAGTTCACGACAGTTTGAGTTCAGACATCGTGAGCGGTAGCAAATATAACCAGACCACAATTTATTTTTTTCTTCAATTGTACAGCAAAAATGGATTTGAAAGTGGTAGTGATAGTGGTGGTAGGAGTACTGTGCTTGCTCGTGTGTTTAGGGGAGGGATCAGTTACGGGACTCGGGTTACTTGCGCCATTGATCCCTGTTGCTCAGATAACCGGGCATGCGGGACTCTGGGCTCATGGGTTGACTAGTGCTGCTTTGCTTAAACTCAAAAGCTGCTGGTGTCCTTGGGGGATTGTTCCTCCTCAGTGGTGAGTTTTTTTTTTACATTTTCTCTTCAGATTTATTAAGATTTGGTATTTTAACATCCGTGTTTTTAAATTAAAGGCCGCGGGATCGAGTTGAACGTTGGTAACGATAATGGAGGATGGGGTTGGGGCTGGGGAGAGAAGAGGAGGAAACGGGATGTGGATGGCAGTGAGTTGATGATGATGAGACGGGATGATGTGGATTATTATGAGGATAACACACCACCTCAGGTGTCGATGGATGAGATGGTAGCGTATGACCAGGCAGGGTGTGGGATGAGATTCGTGTGTGAGTTGAGTGCTACTCCTCTGAGTCAGTTGAGTACGAACGAGAGGATGATACTCGAGTTGTTTGGGTACGTGCATTTCAATTTAAAATCTTTAATATTTCAATTGGTCTCTTCCGGTGTTTGACACAGAGGAAGTTGGTTCACCACGTCGAATTTTAGTAGTGTGACCAAAAGAAGCCATCAAAATTTTTATGTGATTTTAAAAATCACTTTTACGCGTCACGCAAAAAAAAGTAACTCGCGGCGGTAGTAGTGGTTCTAATATTATCGAGAGCGTGGATAATTATTGTGGTGCACACCCACGCTTACACGTGATGATACCTACAAGAGACTTTTTTTAAAAAATTGATAAATTATGTGATGACGAATCCAATTTGAGCGCGCGTATCGAAAGCGAAAGTTAAAGTTTAAAAATAATAATGATTTTTTTTTATAAATTAATTAGCCGCGACGATACGAAGACGAAGCAGAGCAGCAATAAGATGTCGTATAATTATGCGAGCAGTTTGGGATTGACGGCGAAGGATGGGGCAAGAGCATGTGCCCGTGTGTATGGTCAACAGTGTCCGTTATCAAGGAACGATATCATGGGGATGCTCAGTCGGAACTAAAACAACATTTCATTACATTTTTTTTAATGTGTTCTCTAGTCAGTGTTCAAAATATATGTTCATCCCTTCATCCTCCTCCTCATCATCGTCAATATCATCGCGATCATGGGTCGTAGTTTTCTCTTTGCCAAGGAGTACCAACTCATCGATCCTCCTCAATCTCCCAACAATACTATCGATCCACCCATCCGTAACAGGTTGAACATTAAAGTCCTCACCTTCACCCCCATCAACGATTTTGATCAATTTCTTCTTGAGATTATCGTAGCTCATGTTGAAGTAGAGCAACGTCTCGTTGACCCACAAATGGGGTGGGTCAAACACGTTCCTGAAGATTAGGTCCAGCACGTTGATCACCACCGTCATGTTCGACTTCCTACAGTCCTGCTGTTTCAAAGAGTTGCGGTGAAGACTGGCGGCACTGGATGGGATCTCCAACTTGCTTGTGAACAGGTTCGTTTGTAGCGCCACCAAACATTCGATCAGTTTGTATGGTGGGGCTTGAAGGTCGAGTAACTCCAAGTTCATGTCACTTTGCTCGATCCCGTCAAACACTGTGGTGCAGTGGATAATTGGGGGTGTTGTTGGGAATGTTGGTCCTAGTTGGACATCGAATGTGAACAGTGCTCCTTCGTATGGGGTTCCTTGGAGTCCTGCCAACAGAACACTGTACAGATCGGGTCTGTCCTTGTACGCTTTCAGCCATAACGTTGCGACGTCGTCGAGCCGGGTGGACAAATAGAGCTGTTCCCTCCTAACCGCTTTAAACCATTTCCCATCCAGTGGGGGTAGGAACTTGTTGTTGAACATTGTGTGGGTCGTTGGTGCTTTCTGATGCATCTTGAAATGCTCTGGGGGCAACGTGTCGTTGACTGCGACCAAGTTCTGGGTGAATAGTTGATCAGAGATTTGGAGGTTGTACAACCCGTGATGAGGGATCAGGAGATTCTTTGTGGACCTGTTCTTCACCCCGTCGATCCTGATCCCTGTGCACTCCAACTCGTTAGGGTACACTTGATGCTCTGCCCGCGTGTGCATGCTTATGATTGTGATTTGACCAGACTGGGCGATGGAACGGACCCATCCGATCGAGAATAATGGTTCTGGCAACCTACAACTCAGTCCTCTGTACACTATACTCATTGGGGTGATGTTCCCGTAAGAGAAGTGGGGTTCTAAATCGTAGATTGGTTCCAATGATTGATACTTTGTGCGGAAACTGGGTGGGGTGTAGTCTGGCTCTGATACTGCTGTTGAGCCTCCTGATGATGATGAGAGGTCTCTGGGGCGGGAGAGCCACTTGAATTGGTACTTTGTGCGGAAACTGGGTGGGGTGTAGTCTGGCTCTGATACTGCTGTTGAGCCTCCTGATGATGATGAGAGGTCTCTGGGGCGGGAGAGCCACTTGACCGACACCGTATCGTCTGCGAATATAATTTACTCATTTAAGAAAACTTTTCTAGAAAAAATAAATTTGGAATTGCATTTCCTACGTAGATCCCTGGTCAACGTGACCCCATACTCGTCGTAAGAGTACGGAGCCAATCCTATCCGTTTCTGAACGATCTCGTGGTATGGCATCGAGAACGAATGCTTCCAAGTGACAAGATTGGCACGAATCTGCTCTACACCCCATACTCGTCGTAAGAGTACGGAGCCAATCCTATCCGTTTCTGAACGATCTCGTGGTATGGCATCGAGAACGAATGCTTCCAAGTGACAAGATTGGCGCGTATCTGCTCCACCTTCCCACTCCCAGTCCACTTGACTTTGAGGATCCTGGAGAACCTTAATACTCTGCAGACGTACTCGACGTTAGTCATTATCTTGCTACTCCTCCCAAGCAGCCCAACACTGGAGCTAGCGACAGGAGAGTTTTTGAAATGTTTGGACTCCAAGTACTCCTCGACGTTCCCGCTCTCGAGTACGTTATCAGTGGTTGACACGATACAAGTGTAGAGTCTGTCCACAGCTTCAGGGTGCGTGTCCCAGTTGAAGTCTTTACTGCTCCCCAACACTTTGACATGTCGCTTGAGAAATGTCCTGCTCAACGTTCCTGAAGGTGGGTTGGTTGTAGCACCTGTGTCACTACTACTGTTGTTGTTTTGCCCAAGCACGCTGATACGTCCACTCCACTGGACCTGGACACTGGCGACGTTGAGGAACAACACGAACACTTCAACTACGCCTTGGTACAAGTCCTTGAGTTTCCTACCCCCAAGTTTCTCGACTCCAGCTTGGAGCAAGTCATTGACCGTGTACCGGACCCTTCTACCAGGGTATGGCTGTGGGTGCTGTGGGAGTAGCGTGCAGTCTACGATCGCGGTTTTACCTTTGCTGAACAGTAACGTTGCTTCAGTGTATACGCTGGTGATGGTCCCGATCCACCCATTCTCCTCCACAATCTTCTGACCACTGTAGTATGACACGAGTGGCTCTAGCCTGTCGCACGCAACGTCAAGGAGCACCGAGTTGTTTTCTTGGAGCTTGATCACTGCGTTCCATGAGACCTCTAACACTTCCCCTTGCTTCTTGTTACCCACTTTAATGAGGTCTCCTGGTGAAGCCATCCTGTCTACTAACCTGACCTGGGTTGGATCCACATCCTGGATCACTTGCTCTTCGATCTCTCTGTCAAGTGTCCAGAATACTTTGAGGTTGGACGAGTTAGCTACGTTGTCGTACTTGCTCACTATCCCGAATTCCAAGCTGCCTTTTGCGTTTTTTCTACAGACCTCGTCGTCTTCGTAGAACTGGCGGATACAGCAGCAGTTGTGGTGGCCATGGTCGTGGGAGTGACACTTGCGGCTATGACGGGATGAACGGGACTCGTTCGATCCTACTGATAACGTGTCGTTATTATTATTTGCTAATTGCAGTTGTTCTTCGGATGATGTGGGCATCTTGACTTGAATTACTTTTTTTCTACGAATCTAATTTTCCTTTCTTTTTTCATTCGATTGGGGGATATTCCATTATGTACTTTTCTTTCGAAATTCTTTTCGTTTTTTAAATTAAAAATCCATGGACACGGTGGGGAGGTAATAAAAAAAATGACGAGATGAATGAAAATTGAGCAGGAAGTATGATGATGAAAGGGTTAGAAATAAATTTCATATTGCCTCACCACAAATGAATTAAATTATTTCAGAGACAATAAATATATATTTTATTCAGAATAAATACGTTCCACAATAACAACAAAACAAAAAATAAATAAATAAAATATGACTTGTAACAAAATAAGTTAAAAATTCTATTTCTTCTTCAGCGTCATGGCGCAAGCAAAGTCCGAGTCGACTTCGCAAGCCTTGAGATAAGGATTGAAATACCGGTTGACGGGACACTTGAATACGTATGGTTTCCCGTACTTGCAGTAGTAGAACTGGTCACATTTCCCAGGATCCGCGTACACCTCAGGATCCTGGTTAAACTCATCGTCATGATCATCATCGTTTTCAATTTGTAATTCATTCAGCGTAGCTCTGGGGCAGTGGTACGATCCTTTCTCGTGGGCATCCATCATCAACTCGTCCACGTCCAGCTCGATCGATTCTTCTTCATTTTGCCCACCCAATCGAGTGTGTTTGCTATCTCTGATAATGTTCCTTGGCTGCTCCATCTTGATAAAGTTGTCCCACTCTTTGTCGTTCCACCTGTTTGATAAGCTCAGGATTGATGGGGGTAGCACTGGCTCGCTCACGTAGTTGTTGTTGTTCTTCCTCTTTCCAAATCCACTACCTCCTCCAAACTCTGTCTCGATGATGTCGGAGTTGTTCAGGACTTTGAGCTGGGTCACCAGTCCCTTCTTGTTCGTGCTGCTTCCTCTCGGGTTGTACTTCTGCGCTGTCCCGTGGTACGTGTACTCGTTGTTCTCCGTGTTGTAGAAGTGGTTGAATGACATTGTTGATGGTTTCCTCCTTGGTTGCTGCTCTTGCTTGTGCTTCATTGCATTATCTTCTTCTTCTTCACCCAGTCCTAACGCTTCTGCTGCCGTGGTCATCACTGCTTTTGGTGGTGGGGTTTTAACAAAATCTGCAGGGTTCTCGTTCGGGTTCCTGTACTGCTTCTCTATGAACCCGAATGGTGGGGATAATGGCTTGGATTGCTGATGCTGTGGTATTTGGTTGGGTTGGGCTTGGAACGGGTCGAACAAGTAGGATTGGTACGTGTTCGTTGGGAACATGTACGAGTACGTTCCATAATTGTTCAGGATCGGTGGGGATAGACTTAACGATCCAATGTTACCCAACTGGCCTTGGTAGCTGTAAGTTGGCTGGGTCTGGGAAACACCTGAAATTATCGTTGGGTACGATTGAGATGGATATGGCTGCTGCTGCTGTTGTTGAGGGTACTGGGGGAATAACGGTTGTGTGGTTGTCGTGTAGTACGACGATGGGTTCGCAGTACTCCCGTAAATGTAGTTGAAATTGCTCAGTGATGG
>JAHZMX010000354.1:0-13497 GCA_027743895.1 Seira musarum
GAAAATAACATGAGATAATCTAGTTTACCTCAAAGGGACAAGAAAAAGAAAACTTTTTTAAAAGGAAAAAGTAATGAAATGGATCATTCTAAAGTGAAGCAATGCCAAAAGCTACTGTGTCGTAAAATTTTTTTTTGAGCAAATCCGTAATCACCCGCAGTAGAAACGAAGTGAGAAAATTAGATGAAGTTACAATATCTTCGTTAAAAAAAAGAAAATGTCATTTGTCATTTTGTAGGGAGATGTGGTTAATGAAATGGGTTTTTCTATTCCGCGATGGTTGTCGTTACAACCCGTAATATTTTGACTGCCACAAAAGATGAAATGGTTGTTCTAGAATATTATATTTCTTGGTAGAACGAAATAAAATATACAGAAAACGTTATACGTTTTAATGCTCCTTTTTTGTCATTCGAGAAAATGGTTTTCTTTTTTGTCACTCGAACTTTTGGGCTGATGGTGATGACAATGACGAACTGTGTATAAATTAAATGGACGTTCTTTCCTTGTACTGCAATGCTTGACGAGCTTGTGACTGGTGACTTTTGTGTAATTTTATGATTAAAACTGGGAACTTCCTTCAGCCTGTCATTCTCTTTCTTTTCTCTAACGCACACACACTCGCTCTCCCTCCAGAAGAAGAGCTCAGAAGCTCAGGAAAACCATTATTTTTTATTTGAAAGGAAGAAATGTGATCGGTATTGTTTTAGGCATTAAGTGCATTAGTCCTTCCTTCGAAACGAATTCTTTTCTCTATTCATTCATGAGCTGCTTTTGCTTGGTTTGATTCCGGAAACAATGCAGTTCACAACTGCACTTCTCACTTCACTTGAGCCAAAGTGTTATGTGCAGTGTGAAGTGAAGAGTCATCAAATAATCTTCAGCCCATTGCATTGATGATGATAACGATTATGACGAGTTTGAGAATGGTAGCGATTTATTTCTATATAAGGAAAAAAATCATAGTTGATTTTAAGTTTATGCTTTGAAGTGAAGTCAGTGATGATGACGATGACGATCGCAAATGATTTTGATAATCGCTCTCTTTGTGCTTCTTCATTCCTCTTTTGTGTCTTCTATATCTGCCTAACCTTTTGCACGCAGAGAGAAGACTAAATTGTGAATGTACGCTGCTGCACTGCACTACCGAGAGAGAAGAAACGTGAGATAAAGCCACTTTAAATTGTGGATATAATGAGGCGTTTGGTTCATTGATTTTATGTTTGCATAATGGGGCTGGTTGCATTTTGGTTTTTCGTATCACTAAACTCGCTCTCGTTCCTCCTTCCTATCTATTAAAGGAAGTTTGCATAATGACTCATGTAAACTTTGTACTCTGTGACGACACACTACACCACACAAATGAAATTGGGATGGAGGAATGGTTTGGATTGAGATAATAGGTTTTTTTTCTGGTCGGTACCATCACCATCATACTCTCTGCTCCTCTTTGATTGTCAACGTCAACCTTTTTCGTCCTTTTTTTGTTCCTGGATCCTGTGACGTTTTGGATTATGTTGTCCATGCCGAAAAATTACTTTTTGTGAAGCAGTGCTTCTACAGGAGGAACAAAGTGTACTGTACTATTTTGCTTATTTCATGAAAGGAAAATGCTCCATTTATACATTTTACGCTCTCAATAATTCATATTGTGGGTGGATCTAACGTAATTATTGTGATCATAATGATGACCAGAAATAGATTTTCATTTTTTTCGAGGCAGAGTAATTGATGTCTCTCTTTTGTTTGCGGTGGCGTGGCGTGGTATGTCATACATCATGTTTACCGCATCGGAGACAAAAAAAAAGAGAATTATTTAGGGTTGCACTGTCTGCATTACGCTCTCTTATTTATCATTTTGCCACAGCGGATATTATTTATTTTCATGTGTGCACCTTAATCATTTAATTTCTGTTTACTTTGCTTTAAACTTTAATTGCATCAAATATTGTTTCGTGCTTGATACTTATTTATAGATAAGCGCTTATCAAATACTCGATAAACTTTAGTTAGGTCAGGTTCAGATGAATTTGAGATTGTCACATGATGACTTAATAAATGCATTTTCATTAATTTACAGAAAACCTTTTGAGGATACTGCCTAATTACAAACGGACGGAGGTCGTGATCGAACTTACATTCTGACCTTATTTTAATAAAAGGTAAGACTACATTTCGCATTTGTTTTTTCCTTAGAAATGCCGCTTAATTAGGCATGTCCTTTCATACAATCCATACAGTCATCCTTGATAACAAGTTGTAAAGTTGTAAATCGAGGAAACGGCCGATTCAAAATGAGAATGACGTAATGCTTTTCCCACAAATCAAATTTTTTTATATGATTAACCAGTTTTCTCAAGAAAGAATTTTTAGAACAAATAGAGTGACGCTGTTTACAGTCACCATTCACATAGACATACTTTTTTCATCTCTCATTTGTACAACCTATATAATCCATCATCAGTCATGCTGGTGGTTTCAAATAAATACCTAATCATGTATATACCAACAATTACGATTATGTCGATTATGAAAGACTTTTTTTAGTTCTGATTCAAAAGGAAAATGTCGTTTGTACCTATTTAACTTGAAATTTCTGTGGAAGTGATTATGTCACATGAAGGTTATATCTATGAATAAGGAAGTTGTCCTACTTTTTTAAAAACCATTGAATTCCTCCATTTTTCAACTGAAGTAGAGCGTTTTATTTTGAATCGCATTATTGTCCTTCGTTATTTTAAAATGCATAGTAATGAAATGACTTCGGTGTTTGCAATTGTTACCCGCAAGCATTAGCGAGACATACCTATTTTCTGAACATGCAATTTTTTTCACGCTGACGCTACTCCGGTAATCTACTGCATTTTTTTCTCATATAAGTTTATGGCCTACTATGAGCTATGCAATAATATTTGAGTCTTGTTATTTAGCATAAGTCATAATCTGGAATATAATCATTTTTTAAAAATTCGAGTTCTTTTCAAAATGAATCTACAACATTGATAATGTTATTCTGTTGAGACTCACACAGGAGCTTACATTAAACTTCAATGAGAATTTTATGCGCCATATTCATTCGTACAGCTACCATTTTTACTGGGATTTTTACGTTGGTACAGCCAAGCACTTGCAGGTCTGTCTGGTACTGCTTTTATTGTAGAGGGAGAAGAACATTTGGGTTTGACTGTTCTTTTTTTTCACAAGCCCCTTCTATTCTCTTGTTCAACTAACTACCGACCGACAAAATATAAAAGCATCAGAAGCAGAAGCAGCCACAACAGCAAGGGCATCATCATCTTTTCCCAAGATTTTTAGTTTCAGTCTGAAAGTTGTTGTGTGCGAAGCAAGCCATCTTCTCCTGCTGCCGTCGTCATCTTCTTCACTCACGCATTACACTGCACTCTGTTCACTTGTATTCTTATCGCTCGTAACGAAACCTCTTCTTGCGTGGAACAGAAAGAGAACAACGCGTTTTCTCTTGTTCAATCTTAACTTTGAAAAATTACAGTTCCTCTTCACACTCACTCGTCGTTTGAAGTTCACGTTGAGTGCATCAACTATTCCTGCTGCTGCTCTTGCTCCAGTTCCATTACTGAGCACATTTCTTTTACAATTGAAGACAAAAAGCTTTTCAAAGTCATCTCACATATTACAATATTTTTCATTTGATAATTTTGTGAAGTTTTTACTCATTGAGAAATTTTTTCGGTGGTGTGTGGTGGCATACAATTATTTCCTCTTGTTCCAGCTTCGGGTGAATAGTGTTGTCGTCGTAGTCATCGTCTCGTGGAGTCTTAATTAAAGCCGTGTGAATGTGAAACTGTTTTTGAAGCGAGTTCTTCTACTGCTGGGAACAACGACGACGTAAAGAAAAGGATTAAAAGAGAGCAACAGTAAGTTGATAGTTGACAGACGTTCTTGCTTTTATTTGACAAGGGTGGAAGAGAAGATCTTTCTTAGCTCAAAATGAAGCTTTTGTAATATTGCATGGCATTTCATCCCTCTCTTCCTCCCTTTTTTCATTTTTTTTTGTGTTTGTGTGTGCGTGCGTATTTCAAAGCTTACTTTTACGGAAGTCATACAGCATCAATATTGCTTTTTCTTGAAAGATTTTTATGCAACCAAAAAAATCCATTGAAGATGAGGATGAGAGAAAAAAAAGTCAATTAGTTTGAGATTTTCTTTTGGAAAGATTTCTTGTGAGACGACATACAGGAGGAAAAATTTACAAACTTTTTGTCCATACACTAATGCACCAGTAGTATAACAATTCATTCAGTCTGTCGATTTTCAATTTGACAAGTTCTCTATTATTGCATTAGCTTTAGCTTAAGTATCTTTCCATGGATTTAGTGCTCGTTTTGGATGTCAACTGATTAGGGAGAGGAAATACTAAAGTAGCAGTCTTACATTTTTTTCTGAGTGCGTGATGGCCGTTTTTATTTCGTTAACTATCCTCTTCACGTCTCCCACTCTCTTTTGTTGATGGACAAGTCGTCTGACTTTGTTCACATGTCAGAACGAAGGGGAAGGAAATCAATCTTTTGACTTCAGGAAAGAAGAGAAAAAAAAAAGTTGGAATAGTTATGGTACAAGTTCTTCTCATTTTGCTCCGTGTGGAATAAATAGGCGATCATTATCCGTTGACCAGAAGATTAAACTGGTGCACAATCTCTTTCTGGAAAGACAGAAGAATAAGGAGTAAAGTAGATGCTTAAGTAGAAAAATACGGGCTTCATTCCTCTTCCTTCTTAGATGAAAGTTGTATGTAATTCGTAAGTGAGGAGGATTATTAAGCAGTAAAGAATTTTGCTTGGCCATTTTTTGTCCGCTTTTCTGATGTTTATGGAGTAATAGCGCGGATGATGGGGAAGGAAGTGTCTCGAAAAAGCTGGTAATCATCATTATTATCGTAGTCATAACATAAGAAGTATGCAGGAGAAGCTCTCTGAGGACCAAAGAAAAATGAACAAATGAGTGTGCAGTGAGCTGAGAGTGTATCACGGAAATTTTTCTTTTTTGCTTCAGAAAAAAAATCTTTTTTTTTTTGCTGGAGAACTGGTGAATAAATGATGGTAAAAATTGGAGAGATTTGTTTGGGCTGAAGAAGACTACAAAAGGAGAGGTGTTACTTGGTACATTTTTCCTTCATCCTGTATAAATACCTTCTCCTCTGGTGGCATTCAACTTTGATGGTGGTAGAAAAAGTTGGAGATGTAGTGAGCAAAAAAAAAACGAATCACTTAAAGTTTAAACTACAGCACATCATCCATGAGCGAGATGATCATGATGATGATGATGATGAGTAATAGGCTCATCTTATCGTTTCCGATTCCTCTTTTATACATATTTAGAGTAATTATTCATCCCAATGAAAGGAGTGAACGCGAACGCAGTAGATGTTTTAAGCTGGATTCGCTTCTTTACCATCATCCTATTAATCTTCTATTCTGCTTGTTAGCTTCCTT
The DNA here is from genome assembly GCA_027743895.1 of Seira musarum. NCBI lineage: Eukaryota > Metazoa > Arthropoda > Collembola > Entomobryomorpha > Entomobryidae > Seira > Seira musarum. The sequence continues at coordinate 5,469 of JAHZMX010000354.1, forward strand.
TACAATATTTAGCTGAGTTTTGCATTAATTGTGAGTAAACTGACACGGGAAGGAGGAGGAATAAATAGATGAAAAATCTGGTTGATGGTGGCCGAAGCAGTGATGCACGCAGACGGTGTGCTGTAGTTAGTTGTTGTTGTAGTCATAGGCATTTATCCAATCCAGTTTCCATTTTCGGTGAGATGAAGAGAAAAGAGGGAGAAGCATGTAGATTAATGAATGAAATGAAAAGAGAAAAGTCTTTTTTTGGAGATTTTATTCTCACAAACTCCCTCTCATCCTTTTATTTACTTCAATAGACCTGCTTATTCATGAAGAATTATGTTTCTTTTGCGAACGAGTAGGAGTTTACTCTGCAATTTATTTTGAAACATGAAGTAGTGGCAAATCTTTAAAAAGGGGTTACAAATTCTATTTGGAGGGAAAAGTTGGAAAACGAATTTCTTAATGGAGAAGTTGTTCCAAAGTTGCTCCGTTCTCTCATGTATCAAAATCTCAATAAGTTTTTTTTTTACAAAGTGAGAAAAATGATACACAAAATTGATAGCCAAAAACGACAGTAAAACCAAAGGTTTTGAGTAAACTCTTAGGAAATATGTTAACGGCTTACATAAGCAAAGTTTTAGAAAAGAGGTCTGCATATGAAAGGTACATCATCAGCCAGCTTCTCAGTAGACAAGTTGAAACATGAACAGTTGGGATGCATGTGGATGCCATTAGGTACATAGTACATGCATGGTTTCCTTTTGGCATGCTATGATGGAGACGATGTCATATCCATCATCATTAACAGAGAATACTGTGAGATACATGATTCCATAAAAGAAGTAATACTAAAATTGAATGCCTATCTTCAACTCGGTGAACTCTCTGAAGAAGAAGTAACATTTATCTCTTGAAAAAAAGCCTAGAAAATATTATTTCCCTTGTTTCGGGGGGTATAAGTATAGTAATGGTAGAGAGATGGGAAGGGTGAGAAATTGTGAACTTATTTGAAAGGTATCTATCCTCAGTAAAAAAATGAATAGAAAATTGAACTACAACTTATCACCATCATCATTATCAACAGCATCATTTTATTTGAGAGAAATTATATTAGGCATTTCGTGGCACCATGTTTCTGTCATTGTGCAAGGCATTTCACAATGACAACTTGTTTCTACCTTACATGTAGCTTCTCTGTGCCTCTCTTCCATTTTGAATTAAGAAAGTTTATGCTAGAAAAAAACCTGTGGGTTTGCTGTAGTGTAAATTTTAATGCTGCACTTGAGAGGGAGAGGAAACATGATATTGTCTTTAATGCAGTAATAGAGTCACCGTTATAAATACGGAGAAGCAGAAGTATTTCATATCTCATTATTATTCACGCATGCTTTACTGCTCCCTCTTTGTTCACACCCTTTTTATTATTCGTATTATTAATATTCCAAACTTTTAATACGCAAGTTCTTCATGATAAAAAAAATCTGTCATCGTCAAACAAAACTTTGCCCTCTTGAATCGACTTTAGTCGTTCTTTTATTTTTATGGTATTAAAAATTATTGGTTTTTGTGTAGTGAATCCCTCCTGAGTTGCTGTTATTGTGGTTGTCGTCAACTCTTGAGACACTCAAAAAACGCAGGTAAACGATAGTGGTTGTGAACTGAAAAATGTAGTAAAGTGCAACCAAGGGTGAAAGAATGCATAAAGTCGAATGCACACAGCATGTGATTGAATTGCAGGTACCAGAAAAATTACACTTTCTGGGCATGCCTCTGGGGGAAAAGGAGCACCACCAAGAACACTTTATATATGATATTGTAAATTGTACAATGACGTTTGGACGAGTAGACTCTCAACCTGTGGTCATGAGATTATTATAGCTATCGCATGAAAAGTAGAGAGATATATAAGAAAGATAGTATTAGTGGGTCTTTATAGCCTTTTTTGTTTGGCATGATTGAAAAAGAAAAATCCTAATTCCAGAGACGCCGACCGGTCGACCAACACCCGCAACCCCGGTCTTTATCCGTACCTATTGTGTTTTACATAAAAACGTGCAAAGGGAGTAGACTTGCTAATGTTATATTATTCTTAATTTTTACAAAAGGTAGAATTTTTTTGTATTTGTTCTTAATAGGTAGAAAGGTTTCTCATTGTGATTTTGTTTGAGGATAAAACGAACATAATTCTGTAGACGCAGACGATGGTGGAAAACGAAGAGAAACCAAAAACTTTTATTGCCATTCCCTGTCCAGTTTTAAGTTTCGTTCCTGTCGTTTTCGTGTTTTTCTTGGTGTGGTGTGGTGGCCGACGACGGCATTGGTTCGTTGGGGTTAGTCTGTTTAGCTCATGCAATTTTCATCTGGCCAGACCAGACAACTCCAAAAACGTGTGCAGTTCTCTGATGCAATAAAAAAGTTTAAGCTGACTTTTAAACGCAAATAGTGACTGGTGAACTCGAATACTAAGTTTTGTATGTCGACAGGTTAGGGAACTTCTCGCGAAAAAACAACATGCCTTTTTATTTGAACTGACCAGAGGAGAGGAATATTTTATGAACCCTTTTTGTTTGAACACTTGGTCTTGGTCACGCTCCGAGTCAGAGCAAATCTACGATCATTTCAGAGAAACTGCTAATAAATATACAATCAAGATAAAAAATCCCATTCTCTCTGCCGAGTTTTGCACATTATTCCACTCCAAACCTGTACAAAAGCCTTGAAGGGAAGTGATTTAGTGGGATGGTGGTCGGTCGGTCAGCATTGCTCATTGTCTACTTCTTTTGATGATAGTGATCCGCAGGTGGGATTGGATTGGATTGATTTCGATTGGGCTTCTCGAAGTACGTTTTCTGCTCCGTTTTGTTCGAGGATGTCTGGTCTATTAACCAAATTGAACTTGATTTCAGCCACTTCTTTCTTTTTTCTATATTTAGCTAGGGTTTTTTGTTTGCTATTCTGAATTGACATAAAAATCCTCTAAATGCGATCATTCAACCAGTTTTCTCTCGACTTATCAAATTGAATTTCGCTCAAAGTACGTAGGTAGCATGTTTCCTGTTTTCATTTTGTTTATGTTAGTACAAGTCCAAGTGAAAAGAAAGAGGCAGCAGCGTGGCACATGATGTTTACTCAACGCGTGTGATTTACATTTTACTTGGCATATCATCATCATCGTCATCATTATCATCATGTTATGTTAAAAAAACGCTTCGCCGTTATTCGTCAAGTTCAAGACGACTAGTGTTTATTCAATCATTCATGAAGAATGTAAATTTTACGCGTAAGATAATATGGAGTGGTGTGAACAAGCCAATAATGATTCGCTAATGGGCCCATCTTTGAAAAGAAGTATTATTCGTAACCGTCTCGTTAAATACGTTGTTGATGTAAATTAGCATCTCTCCTCTTCTGAGTAAATACACATTTGACTGTGGGGAAGAGATCAAGTGAAAATTACGCGAAAATTATATTATCTGTCATGAGAAAAGTATTAGCTTACGCGTGTATAGGCATGTACTCATCAGTAAAAATGTCAGTTGAAAAAGCGAGGAGGGCAAGACTGGGGCTGTTGAAAGCAATTCATTCTCTTGTACCTATATTTTTTTTTCTTGTTCAGCCTACTTTTTTCGTGTTTTTCTCTTCATCTCTTCACGGTGTTTTGCATATTATGCAAAGAAGATGAACTGAAAGTGTTAATAGGAGGCATACTTCCCATCATTTAAAGAATAAAAAAATAGAGTGAAAGCTTGCTTGTAGGAGGATGGATGAGCGTATAAAATTAAGTAAAGGAAATGCTATTCAATCCTTTGGGTATTAGTCAGCAACTCTTTTTTTTCACGACATTGTGAGTTTTTCAACTCAACAGGAAATTACAAGCAGGATTAAAGCTAATAAGGGAAGAGACTCTCTTGCTTGAGAGAGGATGTTGATGTTTCTGTGTGTGCCCTATGAGCTCGTTTTTAATGCTTTATTCTTGTTTTTTTATGATTCTCAAAGTAGGTTCATAAAAACAGAATGACAATAGCGATGATGATACGACAACATTCACGCAGGAATTAAACAGACGCTTGGTTAGTCATAAGTACTTAGATTGTTTTGCTGAACGCGTAATGCTATATATATTTTGAATTTAAAAAGCATCATCCTTTCATAAAACTTAGGTTTAATTCGATTTTATGTCATCATCTTCATGACAGGAGACTAGAGTGAGTGTTGTGATGTTTTTCTTAAATTCAAATTATTTTCATGTAAAAAATTTCCTTTTTTGAGGGGTACCATTTAATGAACCTCCGTGTAGTGTAGGTACATCTAAGGCAGTAAGCCACACGCCGGACGTTTCATCCCTGACATGATGAGATGAGAGATGGATTTAGCAACCGTGAAGTAAAGCTCTTGCTTACTCTGGAACGAGAAATTGGAATTTATGTTCTTGCTAAACTTGTTTGTTTTCTTCTTGTTTGACTTTGAAAGTCAATACTCTTAAAAGGAGTTATACTTGTCAAATATATTAAACTTTTACGCTACACCTTCATCAATTTCAAACACGCTGGCATCTTCTTTCCTATTGTTTGCATATAAATAACAGTGCATTCAAAGTCAGTATCACGAGCAGAGATTTGTCTGTAAAATGGACTTCAAGAAAGGAATGCTGATTATGATTGTACTCACTAAACAATTACATTCTGCTCAAGGGGGAAGGACATTCATTGGCTTCGAATGAATTAAATCGATTTTCTCGGTTCAAGTTACAACCATGTAATGAGGAAACAAGAAATACATGACCAAATGGAAAAGCCTACAAGCGCATATATCTAATCAAGTTTGCAACTAATAAATATCAATTGTAAATACATGTTCCTCAAAAAAAAACCTACACGCTTGTCTTTCAAAGTTTACATGACTTGGTGGCATCATAGATCACCAGAGAAATTCCTTTTGAGAAGACAAGGGCAAGCTTGCTGGAGGGAGGGAAGTTGGCAGCGCAGCGGTTGTATCTATCGCCAGATAAACCGTTTCAAATTAGAAAATAAAAATCACTGGTAGTGGTATACTATGGCGAAAATTGTTCATGCTTGTTTTTGTTTGAGGCTATACAAGCAAACTTTTGGTGGTAGAACGCATTGTGGTTTTATGAAAAACTTCTTTTTCGATCAACAGAATAACATTACTTACTTCTTTTATGATCATTACTACTTCCTCGCATCCAACGGCTCATTTCTACGCAATTACGCATCTCATTTCAGGCGAAAACGGTATAAGGTAATGAAGTGGTTTGCTGTTATCTTGACGTAACCTTCGTCGTTGCATGTCAACTTGATTTTAAGCATAAGCACCAACTTGATTCGGTTTCCTCGCTGTAAGCCGCCATGTACACATTAAGATGTTATTATCATGTCTTGTCATTATATTGCTTACGTAAAAAAAGCCTTTTTTCGCCAGTCCTGTTACTTCTGCACTTTGTTCAAATTTGTTTATAGAAAGAGGCGGCGGCGACCACCGCAGCTAGCACGACATTGGAATTTCAACTTCAACTTGATATGTAGCATAACCGTATGTATACGTGCGTTATTTTACTTCCTTTGGGAAACTTGTCGAATGAGGATTATGTAGATACTAACCTTAAACATCTCTCTCTGTCTCGGTTTTTTCGACAGTTACAACCATTTACGAACATTCGTTGTGTTTACATGTTCACCTTCACCAAAAAAAGAATTTTCACGCAGACAAAACAGACATGAGCATTACGTAAGGTACATTAAAAACTCATACATTTTTCTTGTATGTTTTGTTTAAAATGTGTTTATCCAAATTGGAGGAACGTGTACGTGTCTGCTGGTTACATACATGCTTGTGTGTAACCATTTTGAGTTCCATACCGTAAATTCTCAAACTGTCAAACATCGTTTTTGCGAGAGCTTCTATCTCAAACATTTCCCCTGCAAGTATGTAGGCCAGGAAGCAGTACGTATGCAGCGCATTTCTTTCATTATGCAATCTGTAGACAAGTCAAAGGGGTTGTCATCGGCACCGCTTTGGCATGAAATATGTATGGTGTATTTGTGGTTGGAGTACTGCATTACGTGAATGGGAATTTATTCAAGTTCATGGTTAGCGAGTAACAGAACAGAAATCTTTAAAATATTGTTGGGATTGACTCAAAGAGATTCTCTTGTTGGTTATACTGAAATGCGTACGAGACTCATTTATAAAAGAAAGACAAGGACTTTATTCTTTCACGCTAAATTCTAAAGTGAAAAAAAGCAGGATAAAAGTTTGACTTTGAATTGATTGATTTCTTTAAGCCTTTTTCTCCACTGAATGGGAAATACTTATGCAATGAAATGTTGGTTCTCACTTCCAGAGTGCCACGAAAGAATTTCACAAGCACAAGATGCAGGGAAAAGTTTTTTTTTTCAAAAATGCAATATCTCTCCTTGAAAACTTGAAAGTTTGCTTGATCTTGCCTTTTTGCCTTATGCAATAAGAAGTGCTAGAGTGCGGGATGTGCTCTTTTTAGTCCCAGCGCAGCTTTAGTTTTATCCACCAGTTTTAAAGAAGTGACACAAAAGTTTTTTTAAAAGTTTAGAAAAAAACGGGACTGTTAAAGTTACTGCCATGTTCGTGCTCGACCCAAGCCTATGGCGTTATAAGCACACTTTCAAGGGTTAGTTGCTCTTGCATGCATAAAACATGTTCAAAGTCATTTGGGAGCTAGGCTTACTTGGGGTCTTACTCTTCAAACTTGGCTTTCTTTCCAAATAGAATGTTTTAAACGACCCATTGTAAAGAAAGGAAACGGTTTTTACCTGATGTCATTGTACACGCATGTAAAAAGGGATGGCATTGTGTTGAACGTAATAGAGTTTTTGAAGCAAACATTCCTCAATCATAATAATAGTGAATGTTTTGTACATCATGGTTCCTTTTTGGAGGATGAAGCATTATAAAAGTGTAATGTAATAGAAGAAGGAACGGCACTGCGATGTGACGGAGTACATACCCATGCATTTTGCAATCGCTTTCGATTCGAACGACACGTCGGATGTCACATGAATATTTTAAATTCTAAAGACGCACGGGGACGAAAATGCTTAAAGATTCAGATAAGCCCGACAGCTGACTCCTTCTTCCCTTCCTTAGCTAGTGTTCGTAACGTAACGTAATAGAAAATTTCATTGGGGCGGTGCAACGCTTAAATCTTTTCGTTGAGTCTGACTGACTTGCCATCAATGCAAAACTCCTGCCGCATCTTCATATACCCATGCATTTTGCAATCGCTTTCGATTCGAACGACACGTCGGATGTCACATGAATATTTTAAATTCTAAAGACGCACGGGGACGAAGATGCTTAAAGATTCAGATAAGCTCGACAGCTGACTCCTTCTTCCCTTCCTTAGCTGTGTTCGTATCATAACGTAATAGAAAATTTCATTGGGGCGGTGCAACGCTTAAATCTTTTCGTTGAGTCTGACTGACTTGCCATCAATGCAAAACTCCTGCCGCATCTTCATGAAAGAAAGTTCAACATTTATTTTTCATATTTCAAATGTCGATGCATACATTTATGGTACAAATAGATTGAGCACAACCTAACGTATTGAGCAATGTCATCTTCAGCCATTTTTTATCAAAGAAATTCGATAGAGATTGGAAGACGAAAGCGAAACAGCAGCAGCAAATCCAAACCTGTTTTATATTCAAAGGAGGCTAGGGAAAGGTCGTCAAGATGAGACTTTATTTTTAGGAAGACGAAAATAAATGCTCTTTTATGGAAGCTTGTATTGAATGTCAATTGATAGATAAATCGAAAGACAAGGGGAAAGTGCGTGTACGGTGCAATGGCATCATCATAGAACGCCTCCGAATCTGAATGGCAGGCAGCACGAACTGAACTAGCTCAATTCATGCATTCACGAGACTTCTCCTTCCTCGCCTCATCTTCTCATTTCAAGCGGACTGTAAGCACAATAGCAAGTTTAAAATAGAAATTTTCATTTCATCTTCACTTTAAATCATGCATTTTTTCTCGTATAGATCTTGCT
>JAHZMX010000355.1:0-32657 GCA_027743895.1 Seira musarum
CTTGAGTTCATTGCATTGGGAGCTATCCCATGGTCTGAACAGCAACTGGGTCGGGGGTCCTCCAGAGGACGGCGGCGAAGACAAAGAAGGTATGAGATTTATGTACTTGTTAGTTAAATTAGTTTTTGGAACAAAGGTTTTGCTATCACCAAAATTAAATGAGAAATTTTGCAAAAAAGAGTAAATCGGCTATTCATTCATCACATATCATGTGACCCGAATTGCTGATTTGAGATGTAATTTGAGACACAACAAAAAACTATTGTTTTTGTAAAACATATTTTAGGTGGATATGTCGTATTTGAAACGTCTCAAATTCCCAATGTTTCTGGACGATCGTCCCAAAGTGCAGTGCTGGAAGGGCCTGTGCACCCTCCAACTTCAGCTTTAGGAGCATGTCTTTCTTTCAAGTATGTAATGAAAGCTGTATGATCGAATCACTTTTACTTTGCCAACAATTCATGGATAAAATGATACATATAGATACTCCTTGTCGGGTCTGAGTCCCGAGAAGATGAGAGTCCTCCTTCATCCAGTAATTCAATCCGAAGGGCGCTATGTCTTTGACGGACTCTCATTGACCCGGGAAAGTGATCATGGAGCTGATGTTGTTCTGTGGGAAACAAGAGATTCGACAGACGGGAAATGGAAAACGGCGGAAGTTGTTTACACGTGTCGTCATCCTCATCAAATATATTTGGAGGGCATTCCAAGAGAACCTACCCAACTCAGTCGTCGCTACAGAGGATACATTGCCATCGATGACATCATGTTCAAAACTGCGGATCAGTGTCCAGGTCACTGCACCTTCGACGGAGGATTTTGTGACTGGACTAACGAGCAGCAGGATGATTTTGACTGGACATTGGTAAGAAAAAATTCTCACGATCAGTTTACTGAAAGCAGTTTGTGAAGTAAAATCAGACGATGAAAAAAATCATTTTAAATACACATATATAAATGTGTCATTATTAATAAGGGACGGGGAAGTCAAAATCCTGCCACAGGCCCAATAATGGACCGCGCTAGTTACACACATGGCGGAAACAGTGGAGGTTATGCATTTATCGACTCATCTTTTCCGAGAAGATCCGCGGATAAGGCTAGGCTTTCATCTAGAGAATTTTCCTCCACTCGTAAGATTTTTTATATATTACATTAAAAAGAGAAAATTTGTTCTGAACGATTTTCTATTTGCAGGTGCTGATGCTCCTCTTTGCATGAGATTTTGGACTCATATGTACGGCAACGGAGTTGGAACACTCCGTGTAATTGTACACGATGTGGAAGACGATCGTGACCGGGTCATTTGGTCCCTATCTGGAGAAGCAGGAAATGCGTGGTACCAGGGACAAGTTCCAATTTCCTCTTTCACAGCTTTCAAAATTGTATTTGAAGGTGAAGTTGGAAAAAATAATCTAGGAGATATTGCGATAGATGACCTTTCTTTTGCCCCCGGGGCATGTCCAAGTGAGGAACTAACTTTACATTTACAAAGATTAAAAAATTAAATCCTTCATTTGCAGCAGCCTTCATAGTTTTTATATTCTGCTCTAGGTGCGCCACAAACAGCGTCAGGTTTATCTGGAGACTGCACCTTTGAAATAGACGAGTGTGGCTGGGCCAATCTTGGTCCTGGTGCTAGAAGTGATGAGATGGATTGGGAAAGACGATTGGGATCAAATGCACGAACTCCTATTTCTGATCACACGTTGGGTTCTGCCACAGGGAATTTCATGACTTTGAGTGGATTGAGCGTTCAAAGAGCTGGAGATCGAGCCTGGATGATTTCTCCACCTTTTAATGGCTCCAGCAAGCCAAGATGCATTTCGTTTTGGTGAATTTATGTTCTGAAACTCTGAAGCCCAAGACTGTTACTGAAGATATAATTTTTGTTGATCTGATTGGATTTCTGTTTCAGGTATTACATGCATGAACCATTTGTGGACACCACAGGGCCCAGTTTGGGTGGATTGAAGGTGTACACAAAACCTGCGCCCAGCGCAAGCAGCAACAATGATTTAACATACCAACAGCCCAAATTGACTCCCATATGGAGACTCTACAACCAACAAGCCCCTGTTTGGAAGTACGCACAAGCCAAGTTTATGGAGACGGAACCCGTCCAGGTATTAAATATCTCCACTTTGTCTTTCACAAAGTAACAAAGCCTCTCATTGTTTTTCACTTGAATTGAAAACTTCAATTTCCGCATCATAGATCGTATTTGAAGGGATTCATGGATCAAGTCGTGCCAATGGATTCGTCGGAGTAGATGACATTGCTTTCTTTGAAGGCGACTGCACAAGTTTGTCATGCATTGAAGAATGATGCTTTCAATTTGAGTTTGAATGAATAATAATTGTATATCATGCCTTTTTTAGCAATGCCGGAAAGTGCATACGTAAATGAAGGAGAGTGCTCTTTTGAAAAAGATATGTGCAGTTGGAAGAATGCTTCAGGCGACTTGGTCTATCGTTGGCAAATGGCGACCATCACTAGAAGACCTGCCAACTTACATGACAAAACATTTGGAGCACCAGGTTAGAACAGTCCCTTAAAAAATCACATTTCTCAAATATAGACTATTCTTCATTGACCTTCCACCAAGAAGGTTCAAAATCAGTTCCCCATTTCTTTTTCAAATGTCAACATTTTAAACAATTTATCGTGAGATCTCAGCAATTGCGGTTTTATTTAATGATTGGTAAAAAAATAGAAAATAGCGGTCGTAAAGCGACTAACATTTGTGGAAAGTTGAAATAACAAATTACAAAAAACGTTTGCAGTTGGGTACGCCTACTTCGACATCTTTAGCCAGAATCCGCAGGGACAACCGGTGCGTTTAGTGTCAACGGTACCTGCAACTGGAGACAGGATGTGTTTTTCTTTCTGGTAAAACAAGGTTCTGAAAGTATTCTCCCTTTTACGACCACCTAATAAACGCGTTCATTTTGATGTGTAGGTATGCCGCTTTTGGTGCAGGTGAAAGTACCGTTCTTCGTGTTCTGACTGCAGAGGGAAAGTCCAACTCCGATTCATCAAATGACGATGAAGGAACCCAAGTACTATATACTATTTCATTGATTTTCGAAATTTAATACTGAAGAAACTATTGGTTAATTATCAATAATTTTCAGGTGTGGAAACTGACTGCTGCCAACTTGAACACACAAAGTCCTACGTGGAGACCTGCACAGGTATCTCTGGATGGCTCAAGTCCAATGAGAATTATTCTTGAAGGGAAAGCAAACAACGGAGGTTTCGCCATAGACGACATCAGTTTTCATCCTGGGGAGTGTGCTAGTAAGTGGAAAATACTAGGTTCTTTCACACTTTCCTTTTTATGATGCCGGATATTAACCGTGACTTTGACTATATTATCTTCTAGTTCGACCAAGAGAAGCCGGAAATACGGAGTAGATTACTTATAATGTGAATGGATGCCATTTCATCGAAACAACAGAAAGATTTTTTTTTCGATTTGTGCCTTTTGCACAACATTGTGAAAATTAATTGCATTCACGCAATAAAATCTTTAATGATAAAATTAAACTTTCGACAGATTCAAAAAAAAATAATAATAATATTTTTATTTTTATCATTCAATTGGTTCAATACATCAGTATCGCGATGTAACCTTTGCTGAAAAAGGATACGGCGCTATGGTAAAGCCGTTAACTGCCTTTGTAGTTGGAAGTGGCTCACCAGGAACTACCTCAAACCTGAACCGTTGCATGACACTAGTGAATAAAATGAAATTGGTGACTCTGGCCAATGGTTCACCAAGACACACTCGTTTTCCTATCAAATTAATTACACATTTCCATTAACACTGACACAGCGATCAGCTCGTTAACTGAAGTTAAAAGATAAAACTTACCAGAGCCAAAGCCTGTCACATGGTCTAGTTTAGTTTTGTCGAATTCCCCGTTTTCGTTTAAAAATCTTTCCGGCCTGAAATTTTCTGGATCGCCCCAATACTTTTTCTCCATATTTGTTGACGGATAAATAACTAATGCAGAAGTGCCCTTGATTTAACAAAGTTAAACAAACAAAATTTTAAAATCGTTAGTGTTGGTTCGTAAAGTATATTGACTATATCGTTAATTTACCTTTGGGATATCATAGCCCATGAATTTTTGATCCTCTGTATTCATATGAGGGACGGAAATGGGGGCAACAGGAGACATTCGGAAAGATTCCGTGACGCAAGCGAACGTGTAGGGTAAGCTAGAAATTAATTACAAAATATTTTTAATTTAAATATTGTTCCACTGAAAAACTTTGCTTAAATTTTTTTCTGGAACGAACATTGTTCTGTCCTCGTAGGAAGGAAGACGTTCTCTACCAACTACTTTGTCCAATTCTTGGTGAAGCTTGGCTTGGCATTCAGGGTTACGGATCATGTGAAGGACCGCGTAAGCAATGGAGTTACTTGTGGACTCGGAACCAGCACTGAATAGATCCGAACATATTTGCTTTAATTGATCCCCTGAAATAGGGAAGTAATGCATGAAATGAAGTTTTCCCACAATTTACTATAAAGTTAGCCACATATTCATAATTACTGAAAAATGTGGAATCCGGATCATCCTTGTTTTCAGCCATGGCCTTCAGGTAAACGTCAATAAGATCGCGCGGCTCTTCTTGAAGATCGACTGTGCTTTCATGCTCCGAAATAGTTTTCTGTTAAATTATTGTTCGATTACATAATATACAGCATACGCGTATATAATAAGTATGCAATCATTACTTGCGACTAAAGCTAAAAATAATTAGCAATAAAACAATATGCAATTTCTTTTTCCTCCACTTACAAAACTGATCGTTATGACTTTGATATCATTTTGTGCGCGTATGTACTTACAGCAGATGCAGATAATAATGTGTTATAAATAGTAACAATAGCGGGTTTTCATTCTGCTATTTCAGACCGAATTCTGCATGCTTAGTAACATGTCTCACAAAATTATGATTATACGAAATACGTATGTACCTCCAACATTGCTAACACCGCTGTAGTTCCTTTGGTGACCTCATGCAATTTTTGCCTAAAATATGGAGCGTATTGAAGGATTGGGTACGTATTCAACATAGAAGTTACAATTCCACTGATATTTCCCGCTCTGAATGAACTCCTCACAATTTCAAGCAACTCCAGGAATTCTTCATCATCATGGCGATACCTTTTACCACCCATTATAGCCCAAAGGATATTGATAACTGAGACGCTAAACTTGTCGTGGACCTCAATCACAGAATCAGGGACTTTTTTCAACTCCTTCATGATTGAATCGATGCATTCCTCAGTCTCCTCACGAATTAAGCCTTCCATGCTCTTCTTTCCAAATCCAAAGTCACGCAGATGGCGAAGCGTGAATCGTTTCTGATCCCGCCATAGTTTCCCGTTTGAGAAGAAAACGCCAAGTTGACGGCCACCCCAGTGGTAGTTGGCAAAAAAGAAGTTTGGTCTCGCAATAAAATTATCTTGCGTGTAAAATTCTTTGGAAGCTTCGTAACCGTTAATTATGATTGTGCGTTGATTTCCTAATAGAAGTCCACAAACGGGGCCAAATATATCTCCGAGCTTTTGTAGTGCTTCATAAGACACATCTGATAATTTGGATAGGTAGAGACCGCTTCCAATAATGGGATGTGCAGGGGGACCTACAGAAATGTGAATTTAGATGAAAATGATCGTTTCAAGTTTTCATGCGCGTGTGCAAAAATGATTTTATACCAGGCGGAAAATTCCGGGGCCGCTTTGGTTTCAGTAACGTTATTAAAAGATATAACGTTACTACCACAATCACGAAAGAAGCCAGCATTTTTATTTTATTTCTTTAAAATCCAAAATTGATGCCGAGCTGACAATGACAATGAGCGATGTTTCTAATTTATTGGCCAAAACTGATTTGAAACTTAATCTCCAGGCTCCACTCCAGTGGAGACATTAAATTCAAGCCTTGAAATCTTGTTATCTTAATCGTCTAGGTATGTATTTTCCATGGATGCTGTATTTTCTTATGTAACGCCTTCATGTTCATGAATATGTACTTTAAATTCAGGAATGCAGCGATTGTAAATACGAATGGAATTATGGGATTGTGCAACGTGCCAATTAAAGATAACTACATATATAACCCGCTTCACTGTGTGATGAGGATGATAATTATGCCACAGTAATTAAATTACAAGTGTCTGGCATCAGGCTCTTGTTCGGGAAAAGCTAAATTGCATTTAATTTCTACCATGGAAAGGTGCATTTTTCGAGTTCAATATAATCATCCTATAATAACCTTAAATAGATGTTCGTGATAGTGATAACCGATGCGATGGCATGACCAGTGATGGAGAACACGGTACTTGAAATTCACGCGACTTCTGATAGTCATGTGTATATCCCTGAGTGACGTTTAGCATGCCTACTTGCAAATGATCGTAGTCGTAGTTTTACATTCATGTTTGGCATATAAATACCCATCCCAAATTAATATTTTAAATTGTTTTAAAGCTGAATTTGGTTTGTTTAAGTAGTAAGTATTTATAGTAAAATTAAGCGGCTAAATAAAAAATTCCTTTGTTGAATGTAGTACGAAATATAAACATCTTTTCTTGCATGCAGAACTAACGCAAGTTAAGCTGGCTAAGAGTTCTTTCGGAATGTTTGCAAATAACCAGACGCCCCAAATAACCTTAATTTGTAATTTGTAAAGAACAATAAGAACATCCTCCAAAGACGATAAGACTGTACGCCAGTCACGAACAAAGAACTTGAGTGAATGAAGTTTGAATTGAAATGTTATGTAAACCGAAATAATTTCTACTTGTTTGGAAATGCCCTACTTGCCCTGTTCGGGACGAATCATCGTCAAAAGAAGAATCCAAGTTTTGTTTTTACCTTCACAACAATTGTCCAATTTTTGGACTCCTATATACTACTTATTTGAAACGAATCAACCTGTTAGTATCTCTGCCGTAACTTGGAACAGAAAGTGCGTGCGTATAGCATTTTGTTCCAGTACCAATCATTTTTCCATGTTGCATATCATATTCCGAAATTGCATGCATTGTTTTTTCTCTAAAACCCTGGCCCTGGTACGTGTTATCGGGATCATCCATTGAGCAATATTTTTCAGATTGCGCTTATTCTGCACTTGAAATTTCACACATTTTATATACATACCTATCTACATTGATTTCGAATTTAAAAAAGTATCGATAAGACAATTTTATATTGTAATTAAGTAGAGGGAGCAGTTTTTCATGATATGATATAAACGCATGTTTTCAAAGGCAGGAAAGAAGAGGGTAAAAAATAGAATAGATTACAGATTTGTACCAAAGAAATCTCGAAAAAAAGCCGTGAAATCAACAACACGCGCACAGCTCAGAGAACAGAGAAGAGCTCAGCATCAACTCAATTTTCTGTTTTTTCAATTCATTCCTTCCATAAACATAAATGCTATGTACTTCTCATTGTTCCCATCTACTGAAAAATACCCTTTTTTACTCTTCCTCCTTCTGAGTAAGTTCGAGTTCGGCCTCTCTCATCTCATCGTGAAGTTCTAGAAGTTAATAACAATATAAATAGAAAGACATTTTCATGGTGATGCTTGATGGTAGTAGTGATGGCGACCATGACCAAAGGTAGACCAGTACAGTGACATGACAGAGCAGAGCTGAGATTTAGTGGTGTGGTGTAGTATGTGTGACCACCAACATAGCCAATAGCCATTTATACAGCAACAGCAAGAAATCAGAAATTTTTATGCAATTGAGAAAATGTCTTTGACACTACCTTCTTGACTTGAAATTGAAATACTTGAATGGGTAAACGTAAACTGAACGATTCTGTAAAAAATGGTACATAGCATAGAGCAAAAAGTAAGCTTGAATATTACATATTTCCCCCGAGAAATGTGATGTGATAATGATGATGATGCGACATAATGAAAATGAAATCATATTATATTGTACAGGCCAGTCAGGCACACCTCTCTCACTCTCTTCGAAATACCGAGTTACAAAAAAAAACAACTACGAAAACAATACAATACAAAACTCAAGAAGAATACTATGGGATACGATACGATTGTATAATGTATACATGAATGAGCAAGTGTACATACAGTAAAAGTAAAAAGCAAAGTTGAAAAAACTTAAACTTCACATTTTTACATGAAGAGGTATACAATACAAATACAAGTATGTACAAAATTACAAAATAGAAATATACGTACTACTAACTAACGTACAAAAAAAAGTTATTTATGTATATATACTGTACCGAATACCGAACTGAGCCATCTTCCTAGGAATTAGGAATACACGTTAAATAACTGTGTGGAGCGGATCGGATATACTTCCACCTCGACCCACAATAAACATCTACAACATCAACGAAGGAATAACTTCAAAGATAACAAACTTTTGATTCCTTTCTTTCTCAAATGAAAGTAAATGCAGTAGGTTCATAATGCATTAATGTGTTTGCTAAAACATGTATGCATGCCTGAAAATTAGAATAGCATGAAATTAACTCTTTTTTCATTTCCATCCATGCGAAAAAACTCTTCAAAGCATTTTTTTGCAAAGATTTAAGATCGGTCAAAACCAATCCGAATGCTATCATTTACTGTCTCATAAAATAAGTAAAAATTAAATTGAAGTAGGCGCATAACTAACCTAGTTGCGCATACTCATACTTTATCGGCCAGTTGCGATGTTGCGAATTTGTAATTAATAAATAATCATAATTCATTAGCTCGAAGATTCCCTAGTGAGGACTGCAAACGATAAAAAGAAAAGATGTTTTGTTGTTCTTCCTGATGGGGACGATGGACTGTGAGGCCAGGCCAAATCATAGAAAATATTCGAAATGAACTTAGAAATCCTATGCATATGCATCTATTTTGGGGAATATACACCGAATACCGACATTATTACCGACTGCACGGACCGAGAAGAAAAAAAAAGGATGAGAGAGAATGCCTTTTTCTCGTCATATCATATCATCATCATCACCATCATCCTATTATAACTGTGCATCTAACAAAACAATATAAACCAATGTAGATATAGAGCCGAAGAATACAAGCAAAGCAAACCAGCCAGCCAGCCAACCCTTCATCATCATCGCACAATTGCACGGTAAAAAAAATAAGGTACATAAAAAATTTATGTGGCATTTTTCATGTGTTACATTTTATATTAGCGGAGACTGCTGAGAGAGAATTTTTTTACGATTGCGATATGAACAAAACAACATAGGAAGAAGAACTAATAAAATTCCATTTTGTAAGTTTTAAGAAAAAAAGAACTGCCGACTGATGATGCAAGGAATAGTAAATTTTACCTGATTTGTGTCTTCTCTATATCAGATTTTAAAAAATTATAATAATACAAATCACTGGGAATAGAAATCCTTTGAAAGGTCCGTTCTGTTCTTGTTCACCAATTTTGCAAATGAAATGAAAGTGCATAGTACATAAAAAAAGATAAAAACTGTTTTGTTTGTTTGCATTGATTTTTACAGGTTACTTTGAGAGTTTGGAGTTTTTGCATGGTGATTGGAAGAAATATTTAAAATTTTAAGAAGGAACTTTCCTAAACGAATCCGTGCGTGGGATGGGATTGTGACATAATCCACAATCGACATTATAGTTTCTAGAGTAATTGGAGGTGTTGGCTATACCTTATTATGGTAGTTCCAGAAAAAGTACTTGTGAAAAAGAAAGTGCAATTGTGCACCTGACCCAGTCACACGCTGGAAGGATCACTTAATCATTATCATTCTCATCTAAAACATTTTCTGTGTAGCAATTATGGCTACAGGAATGTTTGAAAACGACACGTCCACCGGGAACTGTTTGCAACAACAGCCACCGGGCGTGCCGGACTCACCAGATAGTATTCCTCTGCCTGATTCACCTCCACCCGAAACGGAGGATAGGGTAGTGGAGTATCAAGAAGCTGGGGATCAAGATCATCCTCCGGTGGATCCAGTCATTCAGGAGGACAGGCTTAACCCGAATAATAATATACCCGAACTAAACAACTTAAATACTAGTTCGGAAAGCACAAGTTCCAATAAAAGTAGTGGGAGCAGTAGGAGAAAATCAAAACAACCTCGGCACGCTGAAGAATATGATCCATCTGAACCTCTGACCTCAAGCGATGAGGAGGAACATAGTTTACAGCTTATAGAAGGAGAGAACGAAAATATTAGTTTAACAGATACTCAAAAAAATAGAAATCGAAGTTGTAGTGGTAATAGTAATAGTAATAATAATAATAATAACAGTTCTATGGTAGAATTGAGTAGAAATACTAGTCCAAAACCGACACGGTTATCATTATGTGTAACAACTCCGCCGCCGACTTCCAAATCTAGTTCGTCCAGTGGGAACAAATCCGTTTCCCCAAAGTACCCGAAAGGACAAGATAAAACGAGTAGTAGTAGTAATAATGATCTAGGCAGAACTTGTAGTATTCGAGGAGTTGATCTGACTTCTATTCCTGTGCCACCGGATGAGAACCGTCGTCCCACGATTCACTTTTCCATACCCACGAGGCATCGTTTACTTCCAATTAGTTCTCTTATCAAAAGGCAGAAGGGTGTAGCGAGGAAGGATGGAAGAAGTGACAGTCAGCAAGGTGAAGGTGTCAAAGGGCTAGACAAGTCCTTAGATGCGGACGACGAAGACGAGGATGACGAATGTGAGGAAGGCCGACCTAAAATAAGTTTAGTTGCTGAAATTTTTGGAAATGATGACGACGAGGATGAGGAGAATGAGGAAGAGACTGAACGACAACAGCAGCAGTCGGTTGAATCTCAAGGAAAGGGCGCAAATGACCAAGTCCCTGCCGCATCACCCCAGACCGAAGGTGCTGCTGGGGGTTTTAGCAATAATAATCTGTCCGACTCTGATGGTCTAGTAGTTGAAGGAAATAGTGGACGATGGAAAATAGTTGCGGATGAACCTATTATTTCCATTAGTAACAATATTATTGAACCTGAAACCAGCTCCCCGGAGCAAGTGACTGACAAAGAAACTGAGGACAACAATCCATTCTCTTCTGCACTTGTGATGCAACAAGAGTGTGAAAATGAAGGGATTGAAAATCCTTTAGAAGATGAACCGGAAATTATTGAGATAGTTACGCTAAATGTGCCACCAATACTAAGCAATAGAATACGCCCTTTGAGACGCCGACCATTCTTGGGTCGTATCGGTTTCGAAAATGGGGGTGAACCCGAGGTAATCGATATTGTAGATAAGGATGATGAAGAAGTGGAACCCCTCCAACAAGCATCGTCAAAAAGTACATCTGCTTCATCACCTCTGCCTCAAAGACGGTCGTCTCCATCAAGAAATGTTTCAATTGAACGTGAACGTGAACGCGAGAGGTCCGACAGGCTTCGTTCTGAACGAATCGTAGAGAGCAGTCCGGAAAGGGAACGGCATTTTAAACGGCCTCACTCCAGTTCGTCCATGAGCAACTGCGAGGAGGGCGAGATAATTGATCAGGTTAATCCAAGTAAGAAACGAAAAAAAGATAGAAAGAAAAAAGCAAAGAGAAGGAAGAGAAGCAAGGAGTCTGCTTCTCCTCCGCCAAAATCTTCGGAAAAACGACTTTCTGATATCCCTTCGCATGCTTCGGACCATGAGGAAGATACCGGGGGTCGCGGTGCCATATCCTGGAGAAAGCCATCCAAACGAACTCAGAATCGTAATTACAGGTATGAGCAGTGTTTTAAGTTTTAATGTTTGTCGATTTCATCATCTTCTTGTTTCAGTACTTCATATTGATTTCAATTTTGATATGTCTCTAGGGATGGGAAACCAAAAACTGATGATACTTTCTTCCGAGAGAAAGAAACTGATGATAAGCCTCGAAGTATTAGTCCCAGCCATAAAAGAATCCGAAGTAGAAAAGATAAGTCTCCGACGAAGGAGAAGGCAAGTGGAAGGCGCAGAAGAGATACCTCTCCTCGGAACAGATCTCATTCAAAATCTCCCGGAAGATTATCTAGGTCTCGGTCTAGAAGTAGTGGGAAACCATACAGAAATCGAAGGAAGAATCGACACAGTCGGTCTCGCAGTTCACACTCTTTATCAGATAGATCAAAAGTCCGGCAGGTAAAATCTTGCAAAAGAATGTTTTGTGAATAAGGCCATGTAGTTTATTCATTTCAAATATTAAAATTATGGTTTTTCTTATTTATAGATCGACTTCTAGAAAACGGTCCCGCAGAAGATATCGACGATCAACTTCTCGTCATCACGTGGGTGACTCAAGATCTCCAAGTTACATTACAGAACCCATTCGGTCGCGATCTTCCCACTACTCAAAACTTCGCGATAGGACTCGGAGTAGAAGTAGGGATAGACATGGTCGAGCTAGATACCGCAAACGATCCATATCTCGTTCAAGAACCCCCTCGCCGTCTGCAAGAAGTCACAAGAAAAACAGAAAGCCAGAATCGATTGAAAGGCAACAACGTAAAAAACAGTTGAAAGAACGTGAAAAGCCAATGGATGAATCAATTTCAGACACCAAGGAAAAGAAGAAAGAAAAGGAGAAATTGAAGGAGAAAGAAAGGCGTAAGAAAAAAGAAAAACCAAAGGAAGAGGAAAAAGTGAAGCCAAAGGAGAAAGTAAAGGAGAAGGAGAAGAAGAAAAAGAAGAAACGGCGTGAGAAATCGCCTACACCTGTGAAGGCTATTGTTGCTGATGGTGATAGTATTGTGGTAAGTTTGAGCTTTCAGAAAGGGAAGACTGCATCCTCATCAAGTAACGCTCAACCGGGTTGCATCGCCAACAATGACCACAGTGAGAATGGCTTAGATATTTCTGCAAACTCAGAGTCCAGTGGGAACCAATCCAGCAAAACAAACGTAGAGAGTGAACCGCCCAATGATATGAATGATGAGCAAGACCGTTCCCAAAACTCACCCGCCAAGCTGTCAAGCGTGACGGATGAAGATGAGGCTGGAACCCCTCCTGCCTCTTGTCAACTGGATCGAACAAAATCCAACGAGGAAAAGGAGACTGAAGCTGTTAAAGTTACCAGTTCTGGTGGAGGATCCTGCGGTTCAAACTCTCCATTTGAGACTGAAAGATCGTTCAGTGCTGCTGCAGATAGCACAAAAGTTGTGACGCCACAACCGAGTGAGCAACATGATAATAGCTCCTTGAACCTCTCAACGAGACCTTCTTTGTCACCGACTGATATGGAATCCAGTGCTCAAGGTGACTCGCTCGTTACATCGACAGGTGACTCGATTGAACAAGCAGCTAATGCCGACGAAGAAGCCGCCAACGCCAAATCTAACTCAATGTCGACTCCTTCGAAGCAACCGGATGGCAACAATAAGGCAGCTGTTAAAGTCGTTGCTACTCAACAATCTCCACGAGTCCAAGGTACGCAGGCTTCCGCGACTGTAACGGTTGGGACTACAGAAAGCGGCAATACATCTAATAGCATTACCGCTTCAACAGCCACAGTGTCAAACTCACAAAGTGGTAGTTCTACAGCACAACCCATTTCAACCCCAACGTTGCCTAGGCCTGTGATTGGGAACATTCCTGGCTTGTATCCTTCTAGTGCAATCATAAATTCTGGAGGGGCTGTTCCCGTGCCACCCCCTATTGTTATTCCTACACCACCCCCACCCCAAGGGATTCGCTTTTCAAGTGGTACTGGGCCTATGCTCAACCCTAACGTTTTGGCCAGTGTTGCATCCGCATTGCTCGCCGTACGTCAAAATCAGCCCAATATGAAAATACAAGGAGCACCAGGGGGAGCTAGTACTGACAACAATGCTTCCCAACTCCGCCACATGAGCATTCTTAATTCTCGAACTCAAACTTTTCCTGTGCAAACAAATGCGCGAAATAATGCATCCAGCAATAGTTTTTCAGGCCAAGATCAAGGTGGCGATTCTCCAATGTCACCAAACAGTAGTGATGGGGATGACCTGTTTGAACCTCCAATAGACAGAACCCAGGGTGAGGGCGCATCCAACGGTGCTGCCAAAGTAGGCAAGAATGGGCAGCTTTTTGGCAACCCTCCACTTCTCGGAAATAACGCGAATGACTCTTACAACGCAGCTGGTGGCAATAAAACGAAGGGCACAGTTAGTTTGTTTGACACTCTCTTTGGAGGCGTGGATCCCAAGAAAGCGCCTGCAAATAAACCTGAAAAAATTATGAAACCCAAAGCAAAGCACAGAAAAGTTAGTGCAGGTAATTCGGTGTATAAATAAATCATATTTTCTATTACATGCGAAACTTGGAGGAAAATTATTCCTTTAATATGTTAATTCATGCTAAATTCGCCCTTTGCTTTTTTATGAAAGCTTCAAAAAAGGAAACTATTAAGGTGAATACTTCCGGTGGAATGACTGAAGGGGAGCTCCGTCTCACGGACGAGGTTCCTACTTCCGCTGTTGAGCTGATCGTTAAGCAGAAGGTATTATCCAATTTCTGACCAGAACTATTTCTAATGATTGAGTATTTCACATCATCTTGATTTGTTCGTTTAACATTTGTATTTTAATAGTATTTGAAGAAGCTGAATCGGCAGGAGAGAGTTGTAGAGGAAGTCAAATTGTCGCTAAAACCGCATTACAGTAAGCGACATATTAACAAAGACGAATACAAAGAAATTCTTCGACGCGCAGTTCCAAAGGTTAGTTGCAGCATATAATTAATTTGTCATAATGTATTACCTAAATAACTAAAAATATTATTCTAGATTTGTCACAATAAAACCGGGGAGATTAACCCAGGAAAGATAAAAGGGTTGGTGGAAGCGTACGTGAAGAAATTTCGCCATGCCCGGAAACGTGGTGACGTTAGCAATGCTAAATAAAAATAATTGATAATTTAAATATATTATTATATATTTAACACTTAATCTTAAAAACGCTATTTATTCGTTGATACAACTATACTATACATGTATTGCAATAGACTCTTAATTGACTCCTTTGGTATATTTAGCTAGATAGACAGCCTGAAACAAAATGATGGCATATTAAACAGCATTTTTTGACATGCACACAGATCTTCCTTTTTAAAAACACAATTTACGGCGGTTATTATTATTACATACCTATTTATGATTTTAATCGGACAAGTGATTATCATTCATATACTTTGCATTCATTAATATTAGACCTTTTAATAGTTTAAATAATTACGTCTTGAATGTAATGAACAACTGAAATGTGTGAAACCATTTTTGACTCTTACTTTTAGTGTTTTTGTGTTTGTCGTTTTAGGCTGGAAGTTAAATTATCAAAACGAATGAGACGATCTACAATAAAAAATGAGAATTTTAATACAAAATGTGGAGCATATCTGATTCATTCATAACACTATGTATTTCTGCGGCATAACAAATATTTTGCTGGTGGTTAAATTGAGAACTAGGTAAGCATTAATAAGCATGCAAATTTCCTAGAGAGTCAGCCAAAAAGCGATTGTTCAATGATAAATACATTATTCAAATTCAAAAACGAAAAACATTGTGTCCTTTATTAACTCCAAACTAGCCCGTCATTTTGGCATCCACTAAAAATTCTGGAAATGCCCAGGTTTATGTAAAGAGTAAATTGAGTTTAAACAATTTTTCTCTAGTCTCATTTTTCCCTTGACAGTCGACCATGTACAGTCCAATTCGTTCGTAATCACACGACATCAACACAATTGGTTTTTGCTCTTAATTTTTCCTGTATTTGTCGACGAAATATGTTGCCTAAAAAACAAGGAAAAATATGTGCAGCGCTCGTGTCGATTGTAGTGTCCTGTAGT
Source organism: Seira musarum (assembly GCA_027743895.1). NCBI lineage: Eukaryota > Metazoa > Arthropoda > Collembola > Entomobryomorpha > Entomobryidae > Seira > Seira musarum. Next base: position 15,831 of record JAHZMX010000355.1, read on the forward strand.
TGCATTTTGTATTAGTCGAAATAAGAGTAGCTAATGGAATGATAAACACGAAACATCATCATGTATTTATCATCCCTTAGCATACATTGCAATGTTTGAATGATGCATGCTTTCATTTTGTTATTATAAAGTAATAATAAGAATAACTTCCTTATTTTTTAACTCTCTGCAATCCAAGCCATTTTTTGACGTATGATTTGAAACATCTAAATCTAAATTTAAAAAAATGCATGCTTACATGGTTTCCGCATTGAACGTTCTATAAAAAATTTCACCTAGGATTTAAAATGCATGATGATGCATGTTACGGTCACTTTTGCTCAACTGTTTTTTGTTCTAAAATACCGTCTCCGCAACGATGGGACTCCTACAAATATGTGTGTTCCTTCAAGACATGGAGGAAACAAGTTGACAACACCATGCCTAATAATGAGACCCAATTTTTTTCTACTTTTTTCTGTGAAAAGATAGTAGTGCATCATCGGTATGAACTGGTCTCATCGGTATGAACGTTGGAAAATTGTTCCAGGTAGTTGAGTTGACGAGGTGGCTTTTAAGAGGGGTTGTCAAGAAAATGGGTGGCTCTCTCAAGTACTTCATTTCCTTTATCCCATTTTCATGTCGAAAAACACTTTGCCATTCTTTTATTCTCACCTAGTTTTTATCTTGCCTTTATCGACTATAACCTAACCCCCATAATATTGGCTCTCGGTCATTTTTCTGCACGCAAGACAATTGCCAAATAGAAAAAGGCCCTCATTTGAAAACGAGAAAAACATTTTATTGGGCATTCTCTTCTACGTTTCATACCATTCAATCGGATTAAGATATGTAACGGTTGGACGAGTGTCAAACCAACATTTGAGAGGTGATGTCCGAGTAGGCAACGAGTAATGATATCGCTAATATTTTTTTTCCTGTGGAAGCTTGGATAATTCTAAATAAATTCTGTGCTGTTTAATTTACCGAAATTCGTACTATTTTTGAGAGAGTTATACGAGAACGAAAATAAGTAAAGATAGAGTTTCAATTTAATAGAGTGCATTCAACAAAGAACGATTACAGCTAAGATGCCTCTTCAAGGAGGCATAGTTTCCAAACTGATCCCGGGATGCATTATAACCGTTTTCTTCATTGGAGCATCCATCCCAACTGTGACTGCTCAAGCCAAACAAACTGTGAACCTTTGTAAGTAAAATTTCTCATTTATATTGTATTCACTGCTGGAGGGTTGCGAGAGTAGTCGGGAAATCACTAAAGTCTTGATTTCTCCCCGTACGGCATTTTAATTTAATTTTCTTGCTACTACTAGCTCATAAAAACAAAAGCATGTACAATTTAGACCGCAATACAAAGTTTTGAATATGGATAAATTGTCACACGCCAGTGGCGTGTGACCACTTAAGAAATTTTGCTTATTCTTGGTCTCAGTGTGCCCCACTCAGGGTTAAAATACAGCTTTTGAATTTGAATTATGTACATTAGCTCTAAATTCATACGTATTTTCATAAATGAAAGTGAGATTTTTCCCGATTCTACCATCGTGAGCCACCTCTGGGGCAATGTAGGAGAAGTTCATTATAACTATGCAGCTAAAGTTAAAAGTTTCTGAAGTTAATCACTCATTTCACACCTATGGCAATTGGTTTTGTTGACCAGCTAAAAACATACGTAGTATATCTAACTTAAGTAAATCATAAAAAATTGTTTTAAAATTTTCGTCTGCAAGTTCATAATTTTTATCACCTTACTTCAAGCTCTAAAATGGCAAAGTGACCTTGGACATCATGCATAAATTATGCAAAGGAGAAGGCGAATTTCCATTCTACCATTTAAATTTTCCGTGCTCCGTAAATAGCATTACGTAGAAAGGTATACATCATTATAACATAATTATTTTGTGCTGACTATTGACAACGTTGCAATTGGTGGCAATTACTTTTCAAATAGGTGTAGTTCAGGATTTTAGCCGACGGAGTTTTTACATCTGTAGGTGCATAATGATGACATGACAGAATTTTTAAAAAAGCACATACATACAGGTTTTTCCAAGGTTATAGTTATGCAAGGGTTAAAATGTTCTAGATGTAAATTCAAATTTCAATTTCTCCTTCTTTTATACACACCACTTTGTTCGTGTGTCTAGTATTGGAAAAATGATGAAGTACACATACCAACAATTGTGTGGGTACATGTGTTGTAGTAGTCGTGTCGTGTGCATAAACAAGTAGTTACAAAGTGGAAAAAAGAAGAAANGGTTAAAATGTTCTAGATGTAAATTCAAATTTCAATTTCTCCTTCTTTTATACACACCACTTTGTTCGTGTGTCTAGTATGTATTGGAAAAATGATGAAGTACACATACCAACAATTGTGTGGGTACATGTGTTGTAGTAGTCGTGTCGTTTGCATAAACAAGTAGTTACAAAGTGGAAAAAAGAAGAAAGAAAGCGTTATTTTTTCCTTTCATCGCCATCATCATTGCATCGGAGAAAGAATAAATGATAAACGCGTGAAATAACATGATTAAGGTTGAGTTATTGCTTGCTGCCTAGGAGACCAAGACGCAAACCTCATTAAATGTTAAGCTCTTGCCCCATGACCGCAAAATAACATTTCTTTACCGTTATTGAAGATTTGGGCAAAGGTTCGTATTTGTATTCCATCTTTGTCGTGTTGTGTCAATGATAGTCACACAAGGGAGGAATTCCCATATGCCATACTACTGGAGTAGATGTTCGTGATAATGGTCTTGAGTGCAAGAATTGCCTAAGCAAAGCATTTTTTTCCTATTATTAGATTAAGATATTTTTAGATTTTAGATGCCAAATCAATTGCAAAATTCTCTTGAATTTAATTTTAAAACGGTCCTCAAATTAACTCAATGAACAAAAAATTGGTTTATGAAAATGATTTTAAAACGATCCATCACAAAACCACTTCTTTTCCGGTTGAAAAACTTTCCTTGTTAATCATGCATTACATTTACTTATGTACATATATGCAGCTGAATATATTCGCCATAATATGAACGCAAATGTTGGAAAATGATAATAGTGTGTACACAAGACAAGATGTTCAACTTGATATTTGATTATGCTCATAAGTTATTTTTCTAGTGCTGTCATTGGTACAGAATTAGTAATGCTTACCTTACTGATATTATTATTCATGCGATTGATTGACAAGTTGAAGGGCATGCATGTAAGTAACTGTAACGTAACTCTTCCTTGTCTTGTGGTGGTGGTGGTGATCGCTCCCTGTTGTCCCTCCCTGGCTTGACACGGCCTGTCTGTCATCCAACATTATATATAGCGTTGTTGTGTTGAGATTGTCACGAACTAGAAAGAAAGAAACTCGACTTGACACGGCAAAACACGGTGGTTCATGGCATTACTGATACTGATTAGCGTCACGAGTATTTTAATGGAGCAGGCCCTACTTCCAAACGTTTCAAAATCATTTCATGTGCCCCATATACCCCATACGGTTTATACCTTACCGAAATAATTTGCGAGGCCACAAACCAGACATACACTGCAATTTGAATTGAAAGTTTTCAGGTTTGAACGTGGCGTTTTTTTTTAAACTTCAATACTTTCTTATCACATTTTAACATTAAGCGATTGAATTTTCTTTTCTGATTAAATTTGCACTGTCAAAACTTTTTAGCCTTTTGAAACATAAGGAAAAGGCGAAAGTTGACGCAACAAATTAAAATCAATATTCGTCACCATAATTTGTGTAATGTAGTGATGAAATGCTTGTTTGTCGGAATTGGAATAAGTAGGAATAAGTGGGAATGAGAACTGAAATCGATACGTAGTTCGTTTCGTGTCAAAAAGAAAATGTCGGCGGGACAAAAAATTAATTGCTTATGGCAATCGATTACATTTGAAATAATCAATACACTAGAGAAATACATTTGTAAATATCGACAAAAAGGCTCCTTAAGAAACTGAACAACTTAAGAAAAGCTTGATATGGTAACTATGTCGGCGCATGAAATTTATCGCTGATTATGACAATGACAATACCTCAATTATGCACATAAAACTTCACCCCTTTACATTTCCACAAACAATCTAGCGCATTCTAAAATATTCCCGATAAATTTCCGGATTCGACGAAGACGTCTGTGAAGATCCGTATCAGACTTGCATATTTTATGAAATATGATGTAAACCGATGAAAAGATTTAAAAAAATGCACTTATGGTTAGTAATTCCAAAATCATATTCTTTATAGTGCTCTTCTACGAAGACCCTGATGCCCAGAAGAGCTTTGACGCGGCTGTGGATTTTGTGAAAAACAACCCCAATTTAGGAATCACGATTGGAGAGGTGTACAGGGTTATGTCCAATGGAACTGATGCAACGAAATTAATTACGAGCTGTAATTTTTTACAAGATTAAGCACAATAAATATAGAATGCTTATTGCTCGTGGTATTAATACAATGAACTGCACTCTCTAGTGTGTCGGGACGTGGATGGCGCGTTTAGCAAGGCGGATAATCTACATCCCGACATTGTGATAGATTTTACAAGACATGGAATTCCATCCGAGGCTGTTAAAATGATAGTTAAAGTAATGAATTTACCAACGATTTCTGGAACGTTTGGTCAGGAAGGCGATATCAGGTAAAGTACGAACGAACTGAAGATCCAAAAAAGTTGAAGACAATTCACAAAAAAAAATGTGTGATTGTAGGAGCTGGAGAGAGATGGGTGAGAAGATGAAAGATTACCTGATTCAAATTGCCCCTCCTGCTGATATGGTGCCTCAAGCGGTGAGATCCATTGTATCGCAACAGGATATGACCAGTGCTGTCCTCCTATTTGATGACGATTACGGTAGTGAAAAATACTTTGTCACATGCTAATAACCTGGTCCTGAGACATAGACCTGAGACCTGATCAATGTGACATTTGAACTTTCAGAAATGTATCACAAGTACAAATCATTGCTGCAGAACATGCCGACAAGACACCTGCTCACGAAGGTGGAAAAATCCGTTCCTGCCATTCGAAATCAGATTGACCGGCTAGTTCATGTTGACATTGTCAATTACTTCATTGCAGCGAAACCAACTGAAATCTCTGGTGTATTAGCGGAAGCCTCCGACCCAGATATGAGAGATGGACCTTATTTCAGTGATGAATATGCGTGGTACTCAATGTCCATGGTGAGTAGGGGATTGTTGATGATTTGCATGTTTTTAGTTTTTTAAAAGTTTTTTTTTAGTTTTTTCAACTTTCAAGCAGTTTTAGCCTTAATTAAAGCAGCATGCTAGAGGCACGGTTTTAGCGATTTGTTCATAATTTTGAAACATAATTATTAAGATGTAATTGTAATTGTGAGTTAGTGAAACTGATTTTCGGTCTGAAATAGGACGAATGTCTCTAATTGGTTAAATGAATTAATATTTAAAAATACGGCGTGCCTGCAAAGATATTTCGGATATAAAGATATAAAACATTAAATTTTTGCATGAGGAAGCAAGTCACTGTCAACATTTATAGTAGTGTACGTCGGCCTCAATCAGAATGAAGTGCTGGAACAGTAATCTACAGTATACAGTACGACTGCATTTGTGTTAATCAAATAGTAGTTTGACTATTGATGAAATTTTTTAACAAATTCCCACAGGCACAAATAAATAATCATTTATTTTTGTTACAAAAAACAGTAAATCAATCGTACCTAAACTGAGCTCTTTAACTTTAAAAATGAGAGTTGATTAGAGTTGAACAAAATGGTGAAAAATAATAATCACAAACTCATTTAATAAAAATTGTGTTAAAATACATAGGAACCTGGCTTTCCCAAATGTGCTGGATGCAAAAATAACGTGTCAGTCATTCATCTAACCCCCATCCTAGACGATGCTGGAAATAAGCGTCGGGATTTCTTAAGTTCTAAGGGGATATTCAAGACACAACGTCTCATGGACATGTTCTATTTTGACATGACTACAAATGCAATTCTAACCGTTGCGTGAGTGGATATTTTATGGTTTTCTTTACCGAAAATTCTGTCTTTGTCTGTTAAATAAAGTGGTATTTGCATTATGTTTAGAAAAATGAAGAAGGAAACTACTTGGAAGAAGCCTCCAAAGAAGGTTTGCCAAGACACGGACAAGTTCGAGGATGATTACGATCTCAAGTTGTGGGAGAATTTCAATAAAATAAACGATGAATTAAGATCGTCGAAAGAAAATCTTCTCGGACCTTTCTACATGGATGCAGATAAAACGCCAGGAAAAAACTTCGTGATGTTCAATATGGCAATTCATCGTCTGGTTTTTAAACAAGGTCAACAAGATCCCGAGACAAACACACAACTCGGTACTTGGAGAGCTGGATTTACAGAAAAGGATCTGATCGACTCCACTGGTTTCGATGAACAGTGGAAGGAACACATCGCTCTAACGGTGTTTAGGATTGTTACTGTTGTGGTATGAAAATCAAAAACATGCAATGCTCAATCAAAATTTAAATATGCAGCCAAACTTAGTTCTAAAAGTAGTTAGATCACACTAAATTGGTCGTTAAAAATATTACAGCAACCACCCTTCGTGTACAAAATCCCGGGATGTGTCGAGTCCAAAGAAAATAAGTACAGTCGGTGTTTTGAAGGATACTGTATTGACCTGCTGAATAAGATCCAAGAAGAACTGAAATTCAACTACACCATTCGGAACGTCAGTGAATATGGATACATGGCCGAGAAGGAGCCACATGAATGGTCTGGAATGGTGCGGGAGCTCAAAGACAGGGTATATTTCTCAATTTATTAAAAATCGATTGATGAGAATTCGAACATAAACTACTGTATAAACTGACTATAAATTGTAGAAAGCGGATATTGCCTTGGGAGCAATGTCAGTCATGGCGGAACGTGAAAGTGTGGTTGACTTCACCGTCCCTTACTATGATCTCGTTGGGATATCTATTCTCATGAGAAAGCCCAAAACACAGACGTCACTCTTCAAGTTCTTGACTGTGCTGGAAAACGACGTGTGGATGTGCATTCTCGGTGCATATTTCTTCACCAGGTTGATCATTTGCTCATTGTTTGCGGAACTCTTTTTATTAATTAACAAGATGACGTCCTCAAATTACTTTTATATGTCTAGCTTTCTCATGTGGGTATTCGACCGTTGGAGTCCATACAGCTATCAGAATAATCGGGAGAAATATGAGGACGACGAAGAAAAAAGAGAATTCAACTTGAAAGAATGCCTCTGGTTCTGCATGACTTCACTAACCCCTCAGGTAAAACAATATTAATTAGGATTTTTAGGAGAATGAATTCAAGAAAAAAAATGATAACTTAGGATGTCAATCGATACCGTTTTACATCTCCTTAGAGCACCTTAAATTTGTTAGAAGTTATTTGGATAATATTTGGATGGTCTGCTTTGTTTTATTTTAATTAAATGTTACAGATTTTTCTTGGGTAATCATGATTTAAGAAAATAATTGATCTTTGTAGAATATGGAAGGACATGAGTCTCAACGATAGCATGAATGATTATGAACGGTCACAGCTTGCTGTGTGGGACTACCCAGTGAGTGACAAGTTTACCAAAATGTGGCAAGCTATGCAAGAGAACTCTCCTCCAAGCTCTTTTGATGAAGCTATCGAACGTGTCAGGGGGAAGGACACCAAGCAAAATGATGGCTTTGCATTCCTAGGTAAAATTTCTTAACTAAGTTAAGTTTTTATAATATTTTACAACCCGAGCTCACTACATCCATCGAGTGCGGACAACAAACCTACATAAATATGTACGGTCATATTTTACGAGGCCCCATTAGCATTTAAGAGCGAAACTTCTGCATTGAAGACTTTCAGAAGTAAAGGTTGAAGTGAAATCAGTTGCATATATCGTTCTTCTTATATGAAAAACTCCATCCAACTAATTTTAGATGAAGCAACAAACATTCGATATCAGACAGTGATATCTTGCGACTTTAAGCAAGTCGGCGAGGAGTTCTCCCGTAAGCCGTACGCCATAGCGGTCCAAAAGGGATCTCCACTGAAAGAGTCATTCTCTCATATGTAAGATGACTACTTCAAATTCATTTCCTTCCAATGCCGTTGTGTGATTGATCGGCAAAACTAACAAAATTTTAATACTAATAATAATCCAACGCAAAAATGATGAATCCATTGCGTGAAGTGAATGTGAACAGGGAGTTGAGATTTACGCGACTCCCTCTCAATGTTTTTTCGTTAGCCTAATGTGCAACTCAGCAATTAAAATCAACTGAGACATTGCTTAAACTTGTCGTTTGCAATTTAAATGTCATGTCGTATTATGTTTTATGTGTGAATTTAAAAGTCTTTTTGGACAAGACTAAAAAAGTGTGAAATATGGGATTTTCGAAAGGTACCTTATTAATTTATGTCGATAATGTATTTTATATGTTTTTGTGTTTGTGTTTCATGCAAATTTCTTTCAGGGGATGCTACTGATATACGCTATCAGGTTCTGATAAGCTGTGATTTACAAATGGTTGGCGAGGAGTTCTCGCGAAAACCATATGCTTTAGCTGTACAGCAAGGTTCTCCGCTCAAAGATCAGTTAAATGATGCGTAAGAGACAAAATCATCATAATTTTGACTTATGATGACCCCGTAGCCTAGTGCTTAAATGTGTGTTTGAATGTTCCTCACTTTTTCACCTTTCCGTAAAATCTCATCGACAGAAACAAAAAATGATTTGTTACACATGACAAAGGAAAAACTCGTTTTCGAAACATTTTTGACAATCAATTGTATAAACTGCGATATCCTACCCCTCATGTAGGACTTTTGTTTCCTAAGATTTCCTTGGATGAACTTGAACTCATCGAATTATATGTGCCCTTTGGGCTTATATGAAATGAGTATGCAATTATACTTTTTTTTGTCTAATTAAGATATCCAAACCAAGATTTGATTTGCACCGACACAACTTTGATTTACTTGTGTTACGCGGTGTGGCGTTAACTGGTCACAGACGTTTGATTGATTTTATGACAATTATGTACTCCATAAATACCATGATTTTGGACAATCGCACATGCACCTCCCTTTTTGTCTGTCGTTCTGCGTGTCTTTTTGTATTGTTGTATTTGTTTGTGTAGCTATGAAATGAGCCGACTTTTTTTTATAACAAGCTTCACTTGTCAACAGGATTCTAAAGCTTCTTAACCAGCGTCACCTGGAACAGTTGAAGGAGACCTGGTGGAATGATAACAGGAGAAAGGCAACCTGCCCCAAAGATGACAATCAGTCTGATGGTATCAGCATCCACAACATTGGTACGTGAAATGCGTCAAAAAATAAGAGCATACTATAAATTGCAAATACATTTTAACTTTTAACTGTAAGACTAAATGTCATTCTCATTCTAATCTTGATCTGCACAGGTGGTGTATTCATTGTGATCTTTGTCGGCATTATTATGGCCTGCTTCACATTAGTGTTTGAGTACTGGTGGTACCGCAAGCGCAATATTGCCGAAGAGATGGCAGAAATGGCATTGCCTCCACCTAAGGAGTTTGGAAACACGTTTTCCACAGAGAAGACCAATTTCAACACACAGTACACAAAGTATGTTAAAATACGCATATGAAATGAATGAGCTGATGGGTAGAATTCGCAAAGAACAAGTTTCATTTTCAATTACATAATTCTGTTTCTTTCACAGACAACCCCGAACCGACCTCCCTACAATTGAAAATTCCTGGTAATCAGATCACTAGAAACATTCTGGAGTACAGGTGGAGAACATACTGCACACATCGTATCACCGTTAAACAACATGAGCTATATGGAATGCACGCAAACGTAATTTGCATACACCTCTTGCAACTATAGATAATGCTGTAGGAAACCGTACCTGAAATGGGAAAACGGATAACGAACTTATTTGCTCGATAAACTGTAAGAAAAATTTACCTTAACAACGAAAAGATTAATTGATGATAAGGACGAGTGCCATTTGCAACGAAAAGAATCACAACACAGAAAAGAAAGCAAGCACCCAAGTAACCTCGACGAAAATCACGTCTATGATGAACTCTTCAAATTTTCAAATGCATATAATACAAAAATCTTAAATATATACTAATTGTCAGTCTAATCTAATAAATCTAAGATCTTCGTATATTGCACTCTTTTGATTCGCAATTTATTTTCTGAGTCGATTTCTTGGTGATGAAATGGTTTTGCTCAGATATGTTTTCGTGTAACTAATTAACTACCTGTACCAATTTGAGTTGTCACAACAACAGATGTCATATAATCGTACTATGAGCTTAAGCTTATCTTGACATACGTGCGTTTTGGTAAGGAAAGGATTTTTTTTTGTCTTGTTCAGGTTGAAATTCTTTGATACGAATCTATTGTAGGGATGACAAAAGTCTTATCCTTATTTATCATACGCATCTATGAGAACATGGACAAATAATTCTGATTGTGAGAATCAATTTTCCGTCATTTCACTGGTTTTATTTTCTTTTTTTGAGTAGTTGTCGTCGAAAGATTTGAACTTTTTTTTTCAACATACGTTTACATAATACATAGAGATATTACGATGAATATAATAATAATAATAATATGTCCATATTATCATCATCAAAGATCTTCACTGCATCCCTCTCATTCTCGTGTGTGCAGGTAATAGACGTTTCACTTCTTTTTACGTTTGCTTCCGGCTAAAGGATAACAACAATTCGAATTTATCATAAACATTTAAATATAATTAGCGTGTGTAGCATGTCCATCAAAATGGACACAGTTGCTATTGCTGCTTTTGTAATGCATCAGTATAATTTCTATTGCGTTCTGGAAGTAATTCATCAAGAACTCGAATTGCATGCGATAACTTATCAAGCTAAAGGAGTGTAAATAAAATAAAAAAGTCACTTAAACGGAACAACATTTGTTGAAGTTTGAACATTGCAAACACATTGTTTTGTTAACATTCAATGAAAGGAGCATGAGCTTCTTGTATCAACGAAACTGTTATCAACTGATATCATTATGCATAATGAACTAAAGATTGTTGAGAAAAAACAAAGCAGACATAACATGAATACGCGTAAACTAAAAAAAAAAAAACTGGAAAATATGTACTACTTAAACTATTAATATTAATAGGTTCACTAATATTAGCAATCCCATCATAAACTTTCAACAGAAAAACAAATGGTGTGATAATTATTACATATGAAAACAAAAAAGGTAAAAGTAAAATGGAGTTATATTAATTGTAAGTGTGAATTTCTAAACTAATCTGGGAATGGCAAAGCAGCGTCAATGCAATATGATGGCGCACCTGGGGCGTCTATAGACGTTTGACTTGTAGATTCGAAACTACTGGTTGAGCTTATATCATCACAGCTTCCTAGGCTCTGGCATCCACCTATACAAGTGCGTGCATGAAAAATTTTAACATAGAAATTTTTAATTAGGATCGCTGAGATCATCATCATCATCATCAGTAGAAACACGGAAACCTGTTTCTCTTGATATTCCGCCACAGTTCTCCATCATCGCCTCAGCCAGATTCTCCTTGAGCTGAGACTCATTATGAACTATTGACGTTTCCGAATCGCAATAAGGGTCAGCTAAGCGTGGGGATTGCTCTAAACTGCCTGCATATATTCCAAACGTAAAATGTACTGCATTAGTTTTAAGGAAATTGTCGACATTAATTTTGATTAATCTATGTAATGTATATATTCCCATACTTCCGGAACTACTCTCTATTACGACGGGAATCAATGAGGACGACGCAGGCATATTTACAGGGTTTGACTTTGCAGGTCGGTTTGTGACGTTGACTTCTACCGTTTCAACATCTAAGCCACCACACATGGAACGCATAGGGATTTTAGATCTAAAATATTAAAAATAGTATAATATTAATGCAATGTAAAATTATTATGCCAGACTTATGGAACATCGTGTTAAACTTACGAGTTAGAATTAAAGATTTTAAAAGTGAACTGAGGTCCCATCCAAAGGCGTCGATGAGGCCCGGAATGCGTGCATATTTCTACCTGAGATAGCCAACGCTCATCAACATTGTCATCACCATCATAAGCGATATTCTTCGAATCATTGCAACTTAAATGAAGATCTCCTGGAACTAGGTAACAACTGGGTAACAGAATAAGATTGTTTGGTTGCAATGGCGGTTGAAGCTCTTTCGTAAATGATGGCTTAGTGAAGTTCCATTGCGCTTTTGCGTGTACCGACAATTTTATGGAAGCGTCATCAGAGACTTTATCTCTAGTCACTCCACTTCCAGGCACAGTTCCTGCAATTTTTTTTTAATCGTTGGATTAAACTAAAATACAAATAGCAAACATACTAACTACTTATTTAGTATTTAGTGGGTACATATATAAAGCATACCAGACGTAGCCTTCGGTTCCAAGCAATATTCCACTAGATTCCCATGGCTCGTCATGATGAATAATGCGTCTACAGGAGGCTTTTTCTTCTTCACGCCTGAGGGAACTACAGGGGAACTACTGATGTGCCAACTACGGGGTTGCTCAAAGAGAGTCAGAACATTGTTTCTATCTTCTGGGCACAATCCCTTTGCCTTGGAGACGGGAGGTGAATTCTTAGGTGAAGTTGACGACGATGAAGTGGCGAAGCTCTGTCTAAGTTGTGCCATGGGAGGAATCATAATCGGATGTGGGAAAGGGGGGAGCCTAGGATTCGGGTAAGGGGCTGTGTTATTGCAGAGATCAATAGACTTGCCAAAAGAGTTCCCCACTGGGCCTGGATTGAAAGCGGATACAGGGCTATTTCTCCCGGATGTCGGAGCGTCATCTAAGCCGGCGGTTCTATGGAAGCGACTCAAACGATTGACTACACGATGGGAAGTATGAGTCCTTGCGCTTACCGCACCACCATAAGGGGTGATTGGGAAAATGTGCGTGGTGCCTCGAAGCGTGCTCACTGCCACCCATCGTGAATCAGGGGCAAATGAAATGCACTGCACCTTTGCAGCCGTGTCACCTCGGTGCAATATGTACAAGTGGTGGACAGCCGCCATTGAGGCTCCAAGCGGATGAGGATGAATACGGAAAACATTGAAATCATGACCCTCTTTGTCGGCAGTCACCAAAAGGAGTCCAGAATGGTCAAAGCTCATTGCCACGACAGGGTTGTTCAAGTGTGCGATGAAATGCGCGATTACGGACGACGGAGAGACACAAGACAACCCTGAGAGATCGCTTAGAACAACTTCTCCATGCTTCAACTCATTAAGGTCTAGAATGGTGACGATTCCGGGTTCAACTGCTGAGTTCATTTCACTTTCCGATGTTGTGGTGACACGGTGCCCTGTTATACTATTAGCCACCGTTTCGCCAAGCCCTTTCAGGCCCTTGGTGAGGCTCTTTGCGGCGTAAAGAACTGAAGCCGTATAAGAGGTCGTGTTAGCGGATTCCACTCCTCCAGAAGACTGAAAAATAGGCAGTAATTTTCTTTCGGTGTATGCTAACCAAGAAGTTCCAAGTGCTACTGGACTTGAAAAGGGGATAGTAGACACTCTTTCAGCGGAAGAAATAGTAGTTCTAGTTTCAAATGTACACGGATCAATTAAAATAATCTTGTCGAGAAACGTAACAACGATGGCCACTTGGTTGGCTAAAATATCACAAACTGGATGCATGAACTTGTTGGTTTTGAGAGGCTCCCCGCTCCTGAACGATACGAACGTGAGTTGGTTACAACTACTGGGAGTGTTCGACCCTTCGCAGATCACAACGACTGGCCGAGCAGCGCGGAACTGATCCTTGTCATTTATGGCAGGACTTGGTAGCAACTGGAACAACCGAACGTTTGGCTTCTTCCATGATAGGATCTCATGCGCTTCCCCATTAGCAGGGATGGCCCACATCTGCACTCCCGACTGATAGCCTAATGTCAGCAATAGAGGTGGCGCCGTTTGACAGGTCTCTCCCTTGAAATTTGAGCTAACAGCTAGCTTCAGGCCATGGCTCCGGCAGTCCTCAAACTTCGTCCAGACGATGAAATTCTCTTTGTCCTCGTTTCCAGAAGATGGCTACAATGAAAACAATGAATTTAAACCTCATACTTTGAGTACTATATAGTCAAAGACGGCTATTTTCAAAAGCATTACAATGCCTTTTCTTTACCTGCGTAACAAGTCCCACTTCATTAATGAACCCTGCCACGCTTTCCATCAACGTCTTTTCCGTAACGGTCTGAGGCCGCACCATGCTCCCTGGATGTCGGACCAGGCCTCCTTTCCTCAAGCTGTCAGCGGACATTTTGGAAGCCGATCTTTCCGCCCTACTCCCTTTCTTCACAGGACCGAAGTATTCCAGACTTCCGTCAGACGATTCCTAAGATGCGGAAAACCATAAAACATCAGTACCAATTCCATCGTCAACAACCCACCATCTACAGCACATACATATCCCCAATAAAAATTTGAGCATCAAACATCAATAAAAATATTATAGCCCCACTTTAATAGAGCAATAAAAGTGAATAGATATAATAATAACATTGACATTATTTAAACACTGCTCTCTATTTCGCTATCAGCTTTGCAGAAGCAGCATGAACGAAAGAGTAACACGAATATATAGTGAACCGACTGCGAATTACTTTGCTTGATGACACATTTAAGCTGTTTTATGTTCACATTTTTACACGGAGTAGGAAACAAGAACATAATTATAATCGTAACCATAATAGTAATATCATCATAACAAATAGAGAGAGAGTGCAATAGAGAGAGTGTGAAAAACAGGAGACTGTGTTAGATCGCATACGCCAAAAATAAATTATACTTTCATTCCATTACAGCAATTCAATTCAAACCCAATGGCAAACATGAAAACTTGACATCATCATTCAATATCCAATTCAATCAGAATCAATTCTGACGTGACATGACTGCTTAAGTCAACACACAGATCTGTGGAACATATATATTACCAAAATGTTAAGTGATTGAATGGAAACGCAAATCTACTTAATTTTTAAAACGCAAACAGATTAGCAATTAGTAACAGTACGTAAACAAGTAAATTGAGTAAAAGCTCTATACATCGGTCATGTCAAGGAAGAGAACAATAATATTTTCAAAACTTCGTAACTTCCAATAATCAGTCAAATATTATTATCCGATCCGATATGCAGTAATAATGGATCCAGAAAATCTAAATGGAGATATCGATGTGCATGAAATTTTTTCGCAAGCGCCTATCTGCTCGGAGAAAGTTGACCTTTGCAAAAATTACACTTACTTTTAAAAGGAAAAATAAGAGAATTGAACTAATTTAAGCTGTACAAATCCGCAGTAAAACATCTTAACAAAGAGTGTGCCGCATCTTGACAATTAAAGAGTTTCAAACCAATCAAATGATTAAATGATTTTTTTAGAAAGTATTAAAGTTGATACACACCTTTTAGAAATCATATTGCAGAAATCTAGAAATACAGAAAGCCATGGGCAAACAAGCCAGTAGGCAGGGAAACTGGCAGCCGAGCCAAAAGCTAGCTGAAATGGCAACCACTTAACAAGCTGGTATGGTGGTGTGTATGGCAAACGTGAAATCGAGTTAAGCTCAAGGTGGATCCGAAAAAGAACGTTAAAGAACAAAGACTTGTTTTATTGCCATCATCGTCCGAATGATGTAATACTAAAGTCAAGTGAACAAACTGCTGTATAGTTACTAGGCTCAAATCAAAAAGGAAAATTTTTGCCTGGTCGGGTCCATAAGTTTGTGACGACGACTATTATTGTCATCATATGATATGCAAATCAGTTGTATGTGTTACGTCATCTACGGATACTTCAATTTTGTTTAAGAGAAGAGATACGAGTAATATCATACGTAGATTCACTAATAATGAAGTCAAAGTTGACTTGAAGGAAGATTTTGAAGTTTTATTTTTCCTTTTTTTTGCATGGATTCAGATATGACCCTGTTTGTTTCACCACTGAATCAGCAAGAATCCTAGATAACAAAACGATAATCAAATGACGATGATGAAGGAATATATTATGCAATTCTGATACATAAGTTTAAGCAGAACGAATGAAACATTTTAGACCAGATTTATTTACACAATCCGATTAATTTTAAGATGAAACAAACCATTCCGAAACACGAATATTAAACAAAGCGTAGTAAGTATTTAGCCACATAAGATTCAATAAATAGGATGTGGTACAGTAGTAAAATTCTTGATTGAACCCGCGGATGTGATGCAAAAACAATATAGATAAATAGATATTATATTTAAAAATTAAGCAATGTATGTACAGATACGGATATTTTATGACATGACATGACACTAGGCAAATTGAAGGGATACTTAAAACGACAATGACTTTTTAACAGAACAGGCGTAATATTAATAGAATTTGAATGGATGACTTACGCTGCTGTCTGAGAACATCTTTGCCAACAAGGCTGTGGAGAGAAATTGTCTTGAAAGCCTTCACCTTTCGTTTCGAATGTCTTTTTTCTAATTTTTTGTCTAAAACGCCAGCCTGTCTGAACTTAGATTTGATCTGATTCTTTTCTTATCAAAAAATTACCGCGATTGTGATTCATTTTCACCAAGTCAAGTGCATAGTACAGTAGTAGTAAGCAAGAGAATGCTTTGCATTGCAACTTAAACAAAGCCTGTAAAAACGTAAGAAAATACAAACAAAATTTTTTTGCAATATTTCAATTTCATTCACCCGTAATACCAACAATCATAAAAAAGTGTGGCGTTCGATTTCAATATCACTATTTAAAAATAATTAAAACGTGTG
>JAHZMX010000356.1:0-10588 GCA_027743895.1 Seira musarum
ATGTACAATAACTCATGAACAAAGTAAATGAATATAAAAATGCAGCTGTGGTGCTGTTCAACATAAAATGTAAATAAGTAAAAAAAGTGAGGTTAAATCCTCACTAACAGTCATTATCACCTCTTCGCGTCCTTCTTTACTTCATGACATTTAGCAGCTTAACTGCTGTGAAAATGTCAATATTTCAATTGATAACTGTTTTACTAATATTGAACGGTAGCCGTTGTTGCGGCGGACTCATAATACTTATGGTATGCACCTACCCAACATCCTTCATGAAATTTCGACATTCGCTTTTCAAGAAAAATCATATTTTATGCATGAGATAAATATTGGATGGAGCTATGAAATTAGGTTTCCCCGTTGTTATGTCATCGACTGCCTACCCACAAACTCGTTACAAAATTGTTAAAATGTAGAATTCCCATTCTTCATTTTATGTCGCACAGATATTAAGCTTTTACGTGTCTCTACAATATTGCTCTTTCTATCAAGCTTTTTTTTGCATCCTGATGTATTTTGGAGAAAACGCCGTACTATAGCTCAACTTATAAAAAATCATTCGATATACAGAAGGCGTTCAAAGGGAAAGTGGATTTTTTATCCAAAGTGGGATCCCACGAATGCATTTTCACTTTCACTGAAGCGATCATTTTTTCCTTTTCCCCTCATCAAATTTTCTTTTTCACCTCAAGGCTGCAGTGCAATAATAATAGGAAGGCAACCTCATTCACTTCTCAATACTGTCGCGAACACCGTCAGCGATAACAAGTGCAGTGGATTTCTTTGTGATTCTGATAAACGTATCACCTCCTCCAACACAACCACAAGACCAAACAAAGCACAAAGACATTTCCTTTTTCTCGGGTTATCAAAAGCATCCGCGTTTTTCATATTGGCACGATGGCACGTGCAACATTTTCTTCATGTTCGGTACTGGCGACGTGACGAGTGAGTGGGTTATTGATTCTCCATCATCGTTCCTTATTTCCTATCAACACCAAACCACATAACATCATTCTAATCATCACATCACCTCTTTCCAGCTTTCAAGTCTCTGGGGTCTCAGAAAATCTCTATTGCATTCTATTCACAATCGCAATCATAATCAGCTACTGATTTACTTTTTGCCTGGAAGGCTCGAATTGCAATTACGCTCTCCCATTGGACCTGTAATTTTAATCAGAATTGTGTATGCAGCTACAATGCTGTAGGCTATTTGTATTTACCAAATCGGCTTGATTCATCCAAGCTATTTGACAAAGAAACAGAAAGCTGAAGTGGATTTGAGATTATTTATGGAAATTCATTTCTAATCTAACTATAAGCAAAATACAGACGTAGTAACACAGAAAGGGATTCGTGTTTTTCCTGTTTCCAAAATACAATTTAAAATGAGGAACAGTGTATTCCTGAATGTATTAAAACTAAAAAATGTAGATTCCCAGACAGCTCCATTATATTAAATTTCGAGTGCACATTTGATGGTATTCAATTTGGGATGGATTTTTTCGTCTCTGAAAACTTCAGAATTCGTTTCCCTTAGGGAAATAAGTAGTCTCTCACTTTCAAGAGGATATCCATTTGCAATTCATTGAGTTGAGGACTCTCGTGGGAGATCGGATCACACATTCACACTTTATCAAAGGGAGTGAGTCTTTTTTTAATACTCCAACTCGTCATGTGAGGTTGACACCCGTGACTGATTTTCCGACGCGGTGAACCGTTTGGTAAAGTAACACTTTCCATCTCTACCTATTCTACATAGCATGGATCAAGCAGAGTTGAAATTTAAATGCAAATTACGCTTTGAATTGCATTCATAATTTTTGCATGGTCTAATGCTCTTCATGGAATAATGTAAACTGAAGATTTTCTCCAGGACTGCATTCATTCACAATCAGAAAAAGAATTTACTCCCGCCAAAGCTACAGCTACAGTTACAGCAACTTTGAAAAAGGAAAAAAAATCTGGTGGCATAAATTATGTAAAATATGATGTGGTTCGGATTAGCATTATCACCATCACCATCGCCATCACTCTTGTTTGGCGTGAAGGTAATAAAATAACTTTACTTTTCGTTTCTCATGTGCCATTGGCAGTGTTAGTGCCACAGGAATTTTCATAAAATGACATGTGTTTGCTTTCCCTCTCGAAAATCAATGCCGCAGTAAAAAAAAACGGGTGACAAGAGATATGATCCTGCAGAATAATATTACAATTGTCAAGTGAAGAACATAGTTTCATGTCCCACATCCATACGCATTATAAGCACATCATCATGATCGTGATGATGAATGATGACGATGAAATGAAAATGAATTCCAGAAGGAACGTCAAGTACGAGCTGGAATGTTGGGAATTGGGAAAAGGATTTTGTTTGAGTTTCGAGTTTTGGGTCTAGGCTTATGGCGATGCGATGGCATGGGTGGGTGGCTTGATGTATGCCACTTTGAGTTGCGTTTGTAATAGTAATGATGACACTGATGATAATGGTGATCCAGATCCGTCGTAAGGAAGCACTTCTCTGACTCAACTCTGGAATTTGAAGCTTAAATTCATTTCAAATGGAAGAACGAAGAGAGGATGTTTCCTTTGAGCGACCCTTGATGGGTTTCTTAATGCTTTCTGATCCGATATTTACGGCGTAGAAAATTTCCGAGCGTGGCACTCTCCGGTCTTAAAAAAGTGGTTAAAAATCTTGACTTTTCTTACTCGTTATAAGCATAATACATAGTAGAACGTTGAATTCACATGTCGGGAAAAATGTGCCAGGAAGTATCTTGATTGCCCCTCTGGATACTAGAAAAGTGATGATGTCACCCTTCTGAAAACTTCCAATAAATGTGACATCCTTCTCCTTCTCCTCTTATTTGAAGTTTGATTTACGCACTCGAGTCAAAGCTGCACCATTTGCAGATAAAATGGCTTGAAATTCTGTGATGTGCACGCACTCACACGCACGCACAATACACACACGGAAGCGATATGATGTGAGGCCCCGAGTAAAATTGTATTATTTTCTTGAGAGTTCGTTTACCAGGAAGTATCTTGATTGCCCCTCTGGATACTAGAAAAGTGATGATGTCACCCTTCTGAAAACTTCCAATAAATGTGACATCCTTCTCCTTCTCCTCTTCTTTGAAGTTTGATTTACGCACTCGAGTCAAAGCTGCACCATTTGCAGATAAAATGGCCTGAAATTCTGTGATGTGCACGCACTCACACGCACGCACAATACACACACGGAAGCGATATGATGTGAGGCCCCGAGTAAAATTGTATTATTTTCTTGAGAGTTCGTTTCTCTTTTTTTAAACGCTCCTCAGTTCTTTGGTTGGATTGAATTATTCATTCTGTCTAAACAGCTGGCACAGTTTTCACGCTCCCTTCGTCCTTTCATTGTAGCAAAATTGTAATGATGATGGGACCGATAGTTGCTGTAAGAAGGGGTGATATATTGCCACAAATGTACCGTATTTCTTCAAATGTTTTATTCTTTGTCTAGTCGAGGCTTCTTTATTTTGCCAACCCCACGCTATTTTTAAGTCCGTATTCTGTTGGAGCAAATATGGCACGTTTTCTAGTTTCGGCGAACAGGGAAACCCGAAACTGTACCGCCCCAAAAGAAATGTTTTTCCTCATCTGGTCTGGTGTGCTATGGTAACATTGNCACGCTATTTTTAAGTCCGTATTCTGTTGGAGCAAATATGGCACGTTTTCTAGTTTCGGCGAACAGGGAAACCCGAAACTGTACCGCCCCAAAAGAAATGTTTTTCCTCATCTGGTCTGGTGTGCTATGGTAACATTGTGTGTTAACACAGTCATTTAATTTAGACTTCTCCTTTCCACACATCATCATTTTTGTGTTCAAGTCAAACCAGAGTGAACATTGTCGAAAAGAATGTGTTGAAATAGATTTGTACGCAGATTTTCACTTCATTTGGGGAAGAAGAGGGAATGGAGTTAATGAAGCCAATAGTCTAAGGGGTTTTGGATTTCGATGATTTTGGAACAAGGAAAAGGTTGGGAAGCAGGTAGTGTGATGATTAGGATGATTGACAGGGAACTGAACTCATCAGAATTGGCTACCTCTTTTCTTGCATGTGAGGCTGAAGTTTAAATATTTGCAGGATGCGTGGTTAGTAGAACTGAACTGGCTATTGTGAGATAACGTTTTCATATACCTAGTATAAATATTTCTGGTCTGTTGAGTAGAAAATCTTGGAGTCTGCATCCGAGCAGAATTCATTTTTCTCGAAAGAAGTAGTTTTCATTTGGAGCTTAAACTATGAATTTTCATTACTGGCTTCACTAGTTGCTAATTACAATGAGGTCTTATTGTATCGTTTTCATATAGGTAGTATGAATATTTCTGGTCTGTTGAGTAGAAAATCTTGGAGTCGGGTCGGAACCCAGGCAGAATTCATTTTCCTCGAAAGAACTAGTTATCATTTGAAGTTCATCAAATTATGAATATTCATCACTGGCTTGACTAGTGGCTAATTACATTGAGATCTTATTGTGTCAGGCCAAAAATCAAATCCGTTATGACTTTAGATTCATTCTACCACTATTTCGAGGTTTTTGTTATAAATTGAAATAGCACACATGCATTGATTGCCTCTTCCTTGTTTTCAAATGATTAAGTTTTCGGTTCGTATGGGTCCCTCCTACACACTGTTTCAGTTTTCACTTTTTAATGAGTGAACAAATATTTGAGCTCTCATAATTACAAAGATTTCCTTCCATATGTTCACGGTTCAAGGAAGGAATGAGCATTCTCACTTGGGTTATGCATAGCATCCGCATTATCTCCAAATTGAATGGAATCTTCTTCTTTCCTTGATGACTTCTGTGATTAGTGGCACACTTGCATGACCCGACTCGGCTTGGGCTCGAAGTCAGGGGCTCAACTTTTTTTTCTCCCAACAAACTTCCTCTTCTGCTAAGCGTTACTTATTGTTATTGCCTCCAACAAAACTTCTTTTCCATACGAATTTTGAAAAAACGGAATGGATATGGTCATATTCAGATATGAGTACTTCCTTTGTGGCTTGGAAAAAATCTTTTGTCCTCCGCGGTTTCTATGCTCTCATCTACAATTCAGCTTGGCAAAGTTTATTTTAGACTCAGAAAAAATTATCTTTCTGAACGTGAACGCAGCATGAGCCAAAAGAAGAAATCTAAAGATTTTATGGAACAATGAAGCAAAAGATGCAGGGAAAAAATTATTAGGTATTTAGGGCTATTCCAGGAAATTGACTTTGCTTTGTTGCTTTCATTTTCAGACTGTACATATAAGATGCAGCAATTTGCACATGAATCCAAATCAAATATATTTTTTTGAGCCTGGACGTAGACTATTTACGATGGTTTTGTAATGCGTGGTTTGAATAATAGCTGTGTTTGTTCTGTTTTTCTACCACTTCCTCCACCTTCCTTTACCGCAAACACAATGCAACAAATCATGAGCATTCATTCATCCTATTTTTCTGGAATGGAGTGAATAAGGCTTAAAATATGATTCACTTTGAAAGTGTGAATGTCACACAAGAGGAATGGTTGGCTCCACATGAATGCATAATTTGGGTCTATTTACTCAGGCAATTTAGAAAATTGCTACCTTCTACAATTGTTATGTACTTGTTAGTCTCGAGTCTTGTTTGCTCACATGTGAACATTTTGGAGGGAATTGTACTGGCTTAATCCATGCATTGTTTGCTTGACAATTAAGTGAAATTGGTACAATTAGGTAATGCATATTGGTTATTTTCCGGATTTTTAGAAAACCTGAACTAAAAGATTACGAGTAATTCTTTGTGCATTTCTGTCAAGTTGAATGTTAGGACAAAATGACAAAGAATAATTTTAATTGATGAAATTTTTTCTTTTTATAAATTGCAGGTCTGTCGAAAGAACTGTACTACGTGACCGAAGGTGTTCCCAACACATACGCTCTGAACTTTATTGTCACCGTTCCGGCAACAGTGAACGCGCTCCATTTCACTTGGAAAACAGCTCGGACAGAAACCGGTAAAGCTTAATCAGTTTTTGAATACACATTTGCTTACATCTTAAATTCCGTCTCTGGTCATGGCAAATGCATTGGTTTAGTTGTGAAATTCAAAACATATTGAAAGGGAAATTGCGACTGTAATGCTGGCCAAATTATTCAGAGTGAGAAAACTAGTCTACCAAATATCATTTGCTATCAATTTGAAACCAAAACTGCTGCTTATGCTCTCTTTGTGTTCTATCGTATCGCTATCTGAATCGTCAATCTAGTCACCATATTCCACACAATTCATCTCACATTTTGAAATTATAAATGTGAAAATGAAATGAACAAAAATGAAAATCTCGTCCCTCATTCTTTTTTCAATTGGAATCTTGATTGAACTTTTCTGATAAAAATAACCGTACATCTGGACTGAAACTAGCACAAAAGGAAGGAGACATCCCACAAAAAATATTTAATTTCTTGTTTTGATTCCACGTCTTTTCCTTTTCTATGTATTTCCTTTTCAATTGGAATCGTATTAAGATGGATGGTTGCAGTTCCAGTTGGTTCATCGCTCACAATCAAAAGAATAACAAGAAATGTTTTCCCTGCCCAAATCGTGGCTTGTTCTCAAAGCAAAAAGAGAAACATAAACGACAAATGAAAAGACTTCCAATCCCAGCCCAAAATCTTTCTGATTCGGGGTATTCATGAAAGATAAACAGATTAGAGGGAATAAAAGAAATGTGCACAAAAGGCGGAAAATTAGTTTTTTTCTCCGCTGACGATCAGGTAATTTGAAACCACAAAACCCAACACGATCTGATATTATTTTGATAAGTATTCACGACCACATCAGATCAGATCAGGACAGGAGTGAATGTGACGAATTGGGAATCTGGGATAACATTTACACCTCCAAACTCATTCACATATTAACTCAATGGATGGGGGTACTGTGAGCATTGATGCTGAAATAGACAGAGTTTTGTCCAGATTGGATTTGGATGATTTGACGCCAGATTAAATACCAGACGCATGTTTCCAAGCGACTGTGATGGTTTCTCTCTTAATTTGATAATTTGGTTATAAAAATGCTGGATGCACCCAGTGCCCATCCCATCCGCATCCACCAAACAATCATCAAACTCATGTTTCCCATTGTATGCAAACGAAGTTTGTAAATGTTTTTTCAAACATTACTTACGTTAATCCATGAATGGATTTTTTTGGGTGTAGTAATTACTGGCGTATAATTAAGTTCCTTGAAAATTGGATAGTCCAGTCCGGTACGAGCTTGATTATGATTACAATTATGATTACAACTCACTCGTTCAACTAGCACAAGAATGAAAAGTCCGAATGGGAGAGGAGTCAAGCAATTAGTCAGGTGTCTCGAATGTCCACTTTAATTACAACATTATTTTTTATCGGAAAGAGGACGGAAGATTAGAGTAGCAACAACAACAGCAACTGCAATGACGAGGGAATTAGAAAAAACAACATTGAACTGCCCACGTTTTTATTAACCCGTTTGAAAATGTCTGATAGGAATGGATGGGGTATTAAAAATGTGCGTAGGTTTGAATTAAGCATTTTAATTCCGGTGTATTGTATTTCCTTTTGACACGAAATATAATACGTGATTTCTAAATTAATTCAAGAGGATTGCTGCAAAAACTTACAGGCTGCGCTGTGCAAGGAATGAAATGAGCAGATTTAATTTCTTGTTCCTATCACGTTCCCCAACTGGGCAAGTGGTAAGGTGTGGTGTTATCCTTTTTTTTAATAATTGACCAAATTAATTGAAATTGCAAATCGAGAAGTCGTTACAAACGCCAGATAGTAGCAATGGCAAGAGTTCCTTTGCAAATTATTTGCTCTCATGACATTACAAGTACAAATACACACGTTGCATGAAACAAGACGTCTCAAAAGAGTTCAGAATTCATTCACTCTGAAACTTCGTAGATAAAGCGTATAAAATGGATTGGTCTTTCTATTGCCTACCTGCTCATTAAGGTTCGTTTGATGCTCTGATTGAGGATGACAAATGGTAGTATCAGTCTTCACCAATGCCCACAGAAAAAAGTTGAGGACATGAACTTTTAAAAAGTTCCTTCCGCATTCCATAACTCAAAGTATCAGTTCAGCTTCACTTTGAGGCTCAGGTGATGATTAAGAAATCCGAAACGTCGCTGTTGATATGTTTATGAGGGAATGATTAACGGCATGACCTAACCCTGTTCCGCTCAAAAGTGTAAATCACATCAACCTTCCTTAAAAGAATAAATAAGATATCACATCCTCAGCACAACAATAAACAATCCCAATAAAAATAATCGTAACAATAATAGCCACAATGATTATGAATGGAAAGCAAAGCCTAACCACAACTCAAGTTACAAAAGGTTAAGGTTTAATCCATCCATAATTCACTTCACTTTACCTTGGCATCGAAACAAGTCTCTTGTGACTTTTTTTAAATTTTAGATGAAATATGACTTTGAAATGGGTGAAGAAAAAGTGAGGCCTTTTTTCTCAAAACTTTGTATAGGTACATTTTTGAAATATGGGTTCTCCGGTTCTGGAAGTAAAGTAAACGTAAATAGCAGAGCATTTTCAAGTCATGCATTTATGACTTTACTTCTTCTTTTGGAAAAGTATCTTTTTACGAGAAGTTTAGTGCATCGCAGCGTAAATGTGGATTGGATTGGGATATAGTTTGTGTATAGCTTCGTGAAATATTTTTAGCTCGCTCTGGCATGGCTTTTCAGATGAATTCTAGTTTAATGGCTTGGATTATCTTGACTCGCTGCATATTTTACGACGGATGTGATGTATAAAAAACGTTTTTATTCATGGATCAGTTATAATAAGTATTCATAACTTAATTCCTTCTTTTTCCTTCCATGAATTCCAATTGGAATGCATGGGCGTAAGGAAGAAAGAAGAAGAGAAACGAAAACAGACGATAAAGCATGGGGAACATTGCAGACTTGACTGGAACAAGATTTGTGGCTTTGGCTTGGCTTTGCTTCTTCCAGGAACAGTTTTTTCGTTCTGCTGAGAAATGTGTTGAAAGAAAGATTATTTCGTTGTTAACACCTTTCCTCACAATCATAATCAGTGAACTATGCAGCAAGCAAGCAAGAAACTCTGGATTGGATGGAAAATGGAAATTTTTTCTCACAATTCAGAGGAATGCAAAGATGAGTAAGCTTTTTCTTCTCATTCACAGAATGAAGAGGACCGAGATGGTTTGAAGCGAATAATTATCTCGCTGCACTAGAAACGTATTTCTAATCATGAAACCTCTTGTTCCGCGAAAGTAAACAAATCTAAAGCAAATGAGCAAGTCAGAAAAAATTTTATTGAACATTGTGAATATTCATTACTCTGACGATGATGACTTAAAGCTTGAATTGAGACTAAGAATTGTGAAAACGATCATATTAAATGCAAAAATACAAACGTGAATTGAAGTACGATTTGCACTTATTTTGGGAACTTTGAAATAACGCGAATTAAACGTCGTTATGAAAAATTCATATGGAGATAGAGCAATTTGAGTTCTTTAAAATGAAACCGCTTCTTAAGCACATTTGATCTTGATTTTGTTTGAACTTCTCAGAATGACGAGATGAGACATAGGAAGAATGCGTGGAATACTAGAATTATGATCTCCCAATTCTGTACGGATGACTTTACACATCCTCAAGTAAACTCATCAAAATTGCAGTTTCATGTTTGACTTTTCTCAAGTCAGTCATAATGACTGTGATCTTAAACTTTCGTATTTATGCAAATTGCATGCTTGCACACGCAACGCAGCGCACTCATTCATGCCTCATTGAATTCGGCTATGATGATGATGTTGATAAGTGTAACAATTCTAGAAGAGGCCATGCTATAAAGTGTAACAGTAACAGCAACATAAACTGCACTGCAGATTGCAGAATCCGATTGGAATTGCCATCAACACTGCCATTCTGTCTTTTTTACTCTTTCATAAAAAGTTTTCCAAACAAAACTCATTGAAACGACGCACATTGAAAGTTTTACTATCCTCAAACACGTAAATGTTTCGTGAATTGCTGTAGTATTTTGAGTTAGTGAAAATGCGAAAAAAATACTTTATCTTCAGTTGTGATGCAAAAGGGCAACATCTCTATCGCTTTAGATCTAAGGATTTTTGAAGAACTTTTTCCAGGAAAAGCGATATCATCACGATCGTCATCATCGCAGCGATAAAAAGAATGTTTATGGGAAAAATGCGATAGATGTTATTATTAATGTCATAGTCATAGCCATCATCGGTTTCGCCTTTTTTTATCCAGACATTTCACTCCTCGCCGTACTAAAAATGTTATTTTTTACGTGGAGCTCTACGACAAGCAAGGGCATGCTCGCTGAAGCTGGAGTAAAGATAAATTTCAGGAATTTCAATTCTCTCTTCCAAAAACATCAAATGTGCTTTCGGCTTTGTGATGCATCGCACATTACAGAAGTTACCGGTGAACAATTTTCGCTTGGATTTGTCGTTCAAAAGACTAGACAATGCTGAATAGTGCAACTCTTACG
>JAHZMX010000357.1:0-17910 GCA_027743895.1 Seira musarum
TTTTTTTTATGAAAAGGGAAAAGCACATCATTAATCATCGTCATCAGCATTACAAGCATAATTTTGGGCTTGTAAAAACGGGAAAGTAACAACTTTACGCGGATTTTGATGTATTTCTTTTCTAAAATTAAATCATCGTGGGATTCCAAAGTTATTTTTAGAAACATTTTCAAACCTCACAGATATTTTTAAACTTTTAGGTAGAGCAAAAAAGCATCTTGGATTTTTACTTTACATGTGTACTTACTCCATCCATAATCAAGTCCTTTTGTTATGATAATTACTGGTGCTATTTTTGGCTTGAATTGAACAAGTTGACTTTGAATTGCAGTAATGGGAGGGATAGTCATGTCCAGTTTTGCATTCATTGTCCCTTAACCAAGCTGGTTATATGATCAACATTCATCATAACATGATTACGATCGTTAAATGATGAATCCGCTTTAATAATGAAACAGATTTCTTTGAATTCAATGGAAATCTGGATGAAAGAATGAATAAGCAGTACATGAATCGTCTTGAAAACTAATCGTAAGACGAATATTTTGTGATTTGAATTCATACAAAACAATTAGCACCCTCTTCGTGTACTAATCTTTATAGCAGACGTTCATTATTAATATCGATTCGTCTCCAGAGGCGTTACAAAACCACCCCATCCACAATTTGCCATACGTAAACTCGTACAGTAATGTAGTTACGCACGCGTAATAATTTCTTAAATATAGTGCAGCGTATCCTTGAAAAACCACATAATTGTACCTTGATAAGACGAATAAGTTTTTATTGCGCTGGCTGATAAAATGCATTAGAAGAATTACCATACGTAAACTCGTACAGTAATGTAGTTACGCACGCGTAATAATAAGTGTGTAGTGTGAACGTGAAAATCCTCGTCCAGTCGACCACTTGCATTAAACATTCTGTTTCTTGATGAAAAGCTTGAACTATGGGAAATGTATGTATATCACTATAATTTCTTAAATATAGTGCAGCGTATCCTTGAAAAACCACATAATTGTACCTTGATAAGACGAATAAGTTTTTATTGCGCTGGCTGATAAAATGCATTAGAAGAATTTAAAGTGTACTTACAATACAATTGCCTTTACATACTTCCTTTGATCTAAAGTATGTTTGTCTAAAATAATTTTGAGAATCATCTTCTGCTTTTTTAGATCGATCCAGTTGCGTAATCATGCACAAGCTGTGTAAATGTAGTTTTTAAGCCGAAAATTGAATCATAGGATTGTATCTATTCGAGCTTTGTTAATTTGTCGCAATCGTCAATCTTAGGTTTTTGCTTTTGTCCACTGATATGCAATATTTTTTTTGTTAGTGTTAAAACGCTAAAGCAAACAAAGCGGTAGCTTCTCAGTCCATCCATTGTTTCCTTGTTCGTGATTTTTTTTTTCACACTTCTAAAAACTTACACCAACAGAGTCAGACTAGTTGGTAGGTACTTTTTTGGCATTTGATGTAGCCTACTTTTTGCAAACAATTTTTTTCATTGACGTCAGTCAGCATCACGTTATCTCTGCCATAATCGCCAGCAGTGGCAGTTGTGTTGTCAAAAGTGAATATCTAAATATTAACTACTACATGAATACCAAAAATCTCGATGCTACCAACTTCCAACCAATTACAAAACGGACTGACTTACTTTATCTTGTGTACTTCTTTACTTGAAAAAGCCAAATAATAACATTTCAGGACACTTCCATGCATCCACTGGCTTTCAAGATAAAACTGGATTTGACTTATGTGCTTTCTCATAAACAACCCTGACTGACAGCCACAACCATCCGGATCAGGCTAGTTTCGATTGAGATGATTACACAGAAAAAAAATATCGAAGGCTAAAGGGCTTCTTTGAAAAAATATATAATGGTTTTGGCTAGCTTCCCAGTTTCCATTCAGCCATGTTGGTTATATTCAGCTAATGATCATCATATCCATGCATCATGATCAAAGCTCATAACGTCTTCGAGTGATCAACTCAAACCCAACTCGTAAATGTGTAGTCTTGATGCAGTGACCAGTGGATAAAAGGGGTTCGGTTCAGGGGTTGATTGCTTGACTTGACAGATTGTCTTAATCTTCCTGAAGCTAATGCGCGAGTAAAAGCATTCATCATCATCATCATCACTGGTTCTGATGATACATTACAAATAATTTTATGCTGACTGTTAAAACCATTCAGATATGACTAGTTTCCAACCAAACCCTATCCGTGCTTTTGAATAGAATAAAGAAGATTTTGTTTTTCTGCATTTATTGTGACTACAATTTGTCTAGTAAATTTTGCAATATGAATATGCCTAATTGTAAGTATAATCAAAGGAGTGAGATGAGATTATATTTCCAAGAAGCTTACAAAGAACCCGAAAGGATTCCATTTCTATATCTCAACTCAAAAGAGATTGTGATACAACATAATACAAATTACGTAAATACACTAGGTATACTTTCTCCTATTTAAGTAAAAATATTGCAAACATGATTGGGATTGTGATGTGATGAGGCAAATGGTTGATCTTTGATCTGAATCAGCCAAAACTAGTTTTAGTTATCTAATGAGGGGCCTACCTAAAATAATAAGTTTTTTTTGTGCGTTTGCGATCCTAAATTGAATGTAAGGTAATACTTAACAGCATTCAATAGACAATTCGACGATGATTATGATATGATGGGATATGAGAAAAAATTGTACAAAAATGTCATTCTTCTCTTTCGCATGTTCTGTTCAGCTCCACTCTTCTTGTCTTGCTTTTTGCGATTCATGCTTTATCATCATCTCACAGCAAGGCTAGCCCTTAGCGCACTACTGCTACTACGGCTGCCGTCAGCTCAGCTTTGTACATCATCGAGATGGCAAAACCGTAAAGTAGTAATATGTGCCATGTTAAAATGATCCAACAGAATNTTTTGCGATTCATGCTTTATCATCATCTCACAGCAAGGCTAGCCCTTAGCGCACTACTGCTACTACGGCTGCCGTCAGCTCAGCTTTGTACATCATCGAGATGGCAAAACCGTAAAGTAGTAATATGTGCCATGTTAAAATGATCCAACAGAATCTGGTTTTTTCTTTACAATTCCAGTTTGGCTCAGGTCTTGCAGAACGTAACTCAAAAAAATCATCGTCATACACCATCAACTTCAAGTATCGTCAAATAAAACTTTTTTTTATAATAGTGAAATAGCAGAACACAACACATCATCCCACTCTTTTAAGTGAAGAGGTGAAGTAAGTAGCTTAAAACTAAATATTGTTTATTGAACATGTCATCATCATCATGTAAAAAAATAATGTAGGTAGTGTTGTGCACGTACATATTATTCAATGTGGAATAAAAGGCTCCTATTTATTTGTTTCATTTCATAATGATTCTTCCACGGATCATTGGTGGTGGTGGTGATGGTATCCCTAATGATGATGAGGATTGGAGTGAACACATATCATTATCACCATCATTCTTTTATACTTGAGAAGAGAAAAAACTTTCAAAATGTTTATTGCACATACATATTTATCTTAATATACATGTGCTTAATCAAATCTGGTTTAATGGAGTTTGAAAATGGTGTACAAATATATTAGTGGTAGTTGAAGTTGCTACTCCTTTAAAAATGCCCAATTTTTATGTCTTGTTCCTTCTGGTTAAAGTTAGATAAGAGCAAGGAAAAAATGATTAGTGTGTGTGCCTACACATTTATGTACGTGGGGAGCAATAACGCAGTTTCTTTAAAAAATTCCACATTTTAAGTATGACATGAATTAGGTTTATCCTCTTGTTCAAAAAGTGAAATAGAGAGAGCTGATACAGATCACGCAAAGAAACTCTTTGATTTCCAACCAATTTTAGTCAGTTTTATGATGATAAGTAAACTGTTTCGTGTGCAGTTCTTATCACACCAGCAACAGAGGCGGCTGAGATGAAGGAACGGAAAATATTAGAATTTTGAGCTGCTGTGAGCTGGTAAGATCTACTAAATTATGTACATATGCATACCTTCACAATTTTGTTGTGGAAAACAAATTCTAACCATATCTACTTCACAATTAGTCAGAATGGATAAGAATTTATTTCTGTAATGATTTTTGTGTATCGTCTTAATTCTCTAATCGAGATTTAAATTTGATTTAATCTGGTTGGATTTTCTGAAAAAAAACTGTTCATTCCAGTATTCTCGTTTGTCAAAAGGATTATCAAAATCACGAGTTTCACTATTTTTTAATAAAGTAAAATATGAATGGAACGAGACATGACATGTATGAACGGTATTGTGAAATAACTGCAAATGAAGTCATATATTTCAGAGGACATTGAACATTTTGAGAAAATGGCATTTGGAATTGGAAAGTAAAAAATAGAGCCTCAGAGGTAGACCAAAACCTTCATCGTCTTCGTTGTTGGAAGACTGACATAAACGATATGATGGTCCTTAAATCAAAACCACTTGTGCTATAATTAGTCTGTTTGAGTGTTATTCATGAATTGATATGATTAAGCAAGCAATGAGTGTAATAAAAAATGAGGAGCTGAAAACAGGCGGAGAATGGAGATTAGGCATGCTTGAATAACAGAACATGTTTCTGTTCCAACGTTTCAAGCTGTGAGTTGAGGACTGAGGAGACCGTCAAAGACGAGGATCACGGAGCACATGAATTGGAGTGAATTGAATGGTTGGTCCTGGTCAGTTGGCCACACACTCTCTTTCTTGAGCTCTTTAGTTAGTCTATAAAGTGGAGCTAGATGAAGAAGATGTATTAAAAATTCTTCTCCACAAAATTTTGCTTCTCATGTCATATCGTTCAGTTAACTTTGGAGGATGATGAGGAGAGGATTACCTCACGATACATATACTTCAACTCAACAGTACACACATTTTTTTACATAAAGATAAGCTGCTAAAGCCGTAGTCAGTTTAATTTGGATTTCTTTCAAATATTTATTTCAAGAGAGGAGTGAGAAGGGGACTAGCCATTTATTCGTTTGGTGTTATAGTTGATACAATTTAAACTAAAAAGAGGAGGAGAAAGAAAATATCTTGTTATATATTCCTTATTTTCAAGAGAGTTTCATTTTGTGTTTGGTAAAAAAATACTTTTCAAAAAAACAATCTGCTATTGCTACTTATGTTGTGGCTGTTGTGCATGTTGATCTCAAGCTCACAACAATAATAAAAGTTTTGCTTATCTTTGCAAAAATAAAAAAAAAAAATAAAATGAGGTCATTTGGGTAAGCAGTTAATATTGCATATTATATGTTTAATAAGACGTATTATTACTACCACTGGAATTTATGTTGCTGTATCAAAGAAATTTGGCTGACGCTGACCCGTTCTTCAAGTGAATTAGTGGGGTCATCGGAAAATTTTTAATCGTTCTATTATTCCTCTTTTGAGATAAAAATGACTCTGACTAGTGACTATATTACAGAATTGTACATGCACATATTTTTTATCCATATCAAGTGTGAACTATGTCGTTTTCATGTGATAATTTTTCCTCTCTTTTCAGAATGTATGGACATGCAGTTCAAGAAACCGAGGGGCTTCTGAAATTATGTTAATTGTGGTAGTAATATAATTAAAAGTGATATGTTACGTGACGTATGCAAGAAACTTGCGTCAATGAAAAGCTAAAATCAGTGATTTCCAGTTTTGATGGACAATAAGCGACAGCAGCTTTTTAAAATAGTGATACAGAGATTTCCTTGAACTCAAAAGCAACAAATGGAAAATGCAGTTTAAAGAAGCCTACAAAGGAGCTGTCGAGTTGTGAGAAGCTCTTCGTGTCAATAATGTGTTCGCAATTAAATTAATCACGTCACAGGGGAAAGTTGAAGAAAAAGTAATTCCTATCCTTCAGCTCATCCACATAAAATGATGAATCTTTCCATGTCTCACCCAGTCCCCACGTTTGGGGATTCTTTTACAATAACATGTTACGTGTGTGGCATGCCTTCTTCCAAAGAATGGGCACAAAAGGCACGGAGCCGTCCTACGACGCCTATGAAGCCGTATTTCCCTTTCCTTCTTCAGATCACTCCTGTGGGAGGAGCACTTCTCCGTGAGGATGGGAGTACGTATCTCTGTGCTTTCTGTCACGCGTCTTTAGAGGCTCAGTGGAATGTCTATGAGACTCAACAAGTCGTACCTCCGCCCAATCGAAAGTACAATATTCAAAAATTTATTTGCGCCGTTTGTGGAGTGGAAACATATCGGAAGAGAATAAGAGCGCTTCCATTTCAGGTAATAATGAGAACAATTTTTTTCTCTCTTGTTCTTCTTTTTAATTCAGTTTTTAAAAGACTTGCATATACTAAACAAGAGCATTTGTTACATAAAATGGTTAGGAATTTCCTTTTCTGGAGAAAACTCGTCAGGCTGGAAGCATTACTTTAGGAAACAATCCTTTGGCTGTGGTATGTCTCGATTGTTCGGAAACATTGTGGAACTTAAAATGGTTAGGAATTTCCTTTTCTGGAGAAAACTCGTCAGGCTGGAAGCATTACTTTAGGAAACAATCCTTTGGCTGTGGTATGTCTCGATTGTTCGGAAACATTGTGGGCTCAAAGCGCAGAGTATGATCGGTGGGGTTTACCAGTACAAAAGAGACATTTTAACTGGATGGCCAGGCCACCACCTCCAGAAGACAGCGTTGAAGCAACTGTCGCTCGTTTGCCCTCGGGCGAAACTCAGGTATTACACGATCCCCTAATAAAGGTATTCTTGAACCCATACTCGCTCCTTGCACCGCTTCGAACCCTAGAGTCAAATGCATTTTATGCATGAAAATGTGATTTTGTTCAATGGTTTCAGCTGCCCCGGTGTCCCCCAATCGAGCCCTCACTAGTACCAAAACCTGACACGATGCCGGGTGTGAAGATATTAGACACCGCCATCTCTGCCAAAGCCAGATCCAAGGGGAAAGGTGATAGTCCAAAGCTTGACAGCTCACACAATTTATCTTCGATTCCTCAAATGGGAAGGAAAACGTCAATGACATCCACCACTCCACCGGCACTTGATATGGTGGGTGGCTTTCATAGTCAGCAGCCGCCTGTCGTGACAGTAGCACCAATGTCTTCTCACACGACCGTAATAAGTTTGCGAAAAGTGAGCATATCATTTACGCATGAAGTCGAATGCAGTTACCGCTTACTTTATTCATTCATTAAAATTTCACAAAATATAAATAAAAATATCGTTTTATAGGATTCGGTTGGCTTGCCTCCTGGAATGATTAGCACCGCCTCAGGAGCAACGTATCCTCAGTTGGCATCTGCAGTTTATCCTCCAGCAGCGCAGTATGCTCCTTATGTATGGACACCGACGGCAGCTTCAAGGGAATCGAACTCAAGAAGTATTGAAGCGTATCCTTACACATCTTCTTCCGGTTCAGAGGCAATGCATGGACCACCTGGAGCATGGCCTTGGCTACCACATCCTCCGGCTGACTTGATCAGATACCAGACCTACGTCACCAGTTTACAAAGTAGATCGTAAGTGATTAGTTATTAACCAAATATTCCCTGCATTTTTGCTACAAGGAACAAATATAAATTCCTAATAATGTTCCGACTTTTTCCAGAATCAGCGAGTCTACTGTATCCCGAAGTCCAACGCACTCGGCTGGGTCAAGCACCGCTGCATATGGTGCGTCATCGTCACCACCAAGATATTCTTCCTCTACAAATGTGGCAATAGCTGGCCGAAGCCGAGAACGTGAGAGGAGTCCAATTGATAATCAAAGGTCATCCACTCTCACCTCCTCAAGAAGGGGTGCTGCATCCGGTGGAAGCTCCGATGACCTAACGTCTACATACCCAAGGCGAAGTTCGCCTGATGCCAAATCTGGAGCAAAATCTCCGAAAGCGATAGCTTTGGCCAGGGATGCGGGAAAACCTCCCACGAGTGAAAGGCCACCGTATCCATTACATCACAAAAAGTTACCAAAAGAGGCTGTGGCCACCTCTTCCTCCAGCATCACTGCTGTTCAGAATGCCCCGGTTCAGAAAGAAGATCCTCCTGTGGTACTTCGTGAAAGTCAGGATGATGATGAACAAGAAAAGTCAAATCGCCGAGAATTCCACATTCCAAAGAAGCGCAACTGGCATGTGTTTATGAAAGATAGTCAATCAAGTCAATCTGTGGCTCAAACGCAGGAAAAAAAGGTTGAAGAAGTGACATTCCATCCAAAAAAGAAAAAATCGTCTTTATCGTTCTCGGAAGCAGTTGTTTCGGCAGAAGCTGAAGCAAAAACCACTGAAACAAAAGATGATACCGGCGTAAATTATCCAACACCAAAGAAAAACAATGATGCCGAAGACACGGTGAGCGCAGAGTCTGCAATGGACTTATCCTCGGCATCATCAAGATCTTCTAAAAGTGGCGGCGGCAAGTTCATGATTGAATATTTATGTCAAAGTGAAAGCTCATCTACGTCCCAATTAGATGATGCTGCCCCTCGTACATCGGTCATTAAATGTGCTCCAAAAGTTCCTCTAGTTCAACCGGAGGAAACTAGTCAGAAAGAAGATGCAGAGGAAAGTGCTAGTAATGCGGAAACACGGTCTCCAGCGGAAAATAGTGAGAAAGAACCGACCCCAGGAAAAGCGTCGCCCAAGAATGTTGATGATGAGAAGGTTATACCGTTAGAAGATAAGGTTGAGGACGAAGAGGGCGGTGAGAAAGGGGATAAAGTAGGTGAAACTAAGGAGGAATGTAAAAATGAGAAAAAAGGTAACAGTGAGAACAGAGAACAAGAGGACAGTACAATGCATTCTGATGATGATGATGAAAGAAAGAATGAGGACTTACCAAATCTTGAACAGTTTATAAAAGAGACAGTATTGGAACTTGTGAATCGAGAGAAGGAACAAGAACGGGTGAAGAAAGAAGAAACTCAGCAACAAAAGCAATTCCTCAATGAGCTCGGACTTATCACCCCGGACAAGAAAATCGGTTAGTACAAACTACCGACTAACCAATACAATGTCAATTTTTATTTTATTAATCACCGGCAAATTTGTAGGGCATTATAGTTTGTTTATGTTCTAGTTAGTTGCTTAAATTACGCTTTTTTAATTTATCATTTTTAAAGTAAGTAAATTATCAGTAGCTACTTTTCATACAAGTTATTAATTTAGAAATTTTTTATTGATTTGTATGAGCCAGAACTTGAAATAAAATCGATTGTGAGTCGACACGACAGGAAAACCTTGCCTCCCCTTAAACTACGCGTTGATACTAAAATTGGACGAAAAATCGACAAAAAACTGAAAGAATTATTGCTTAAAGTTTCACTTGAAGATCCATCTCTGTTTCAAGAAAAACCTGAGTCGGAGAAATGTGATTTCATGGCAGAGTTGGGCATGAAAACGGCAAAAAAGTCGGAGAAAACAAGTAAGGAAGGATTTTACTTCAGTTTTGGTTCATGTCAAGGCGCATAATATGTATTTTAATATGCAATTATCTTACAACTTTTTATATTCAGAGCGTGAAATCAAATGGCGTGTCGTTTTGATGGAAAGAATGCGAAGGGAATTGAGAGATGCCACAGCTCGTGGCATCAAACACGAATGGGAGAAAGCTGAAATCCTTAAAAAGTTTGCGGACTGCGACTTGGATTCCTTTTTTAGTTCCCTTAGCTTTGCATCACTTTTGTCTCCTGATGAAGACCTAGACAAGGAGGATACTGTTGATACAGACAAAGATGATAAATTAAAGGAGGAAAATGGAGGGAAAAGAGTTTGCATAAATTATCCAAAGTACATACCAAGCTATGCTGTACCAAACTCAGATACAGAAACAACAACAGTAATGAAAGTTGAGGAAGGTAAAGGAATCGATATCCATTTCTTAACATTTTCTCATATTGACCCGAACACGTCCTAAAGCAATTGCTTTTGATTCTAGAAAATGCATGTACAAATGGTGATGAGTCTTCCGGTACCAACGGAAATGAAGCCAGTTTGGCTGAGCCAATCCTAAAGATTCCAGTGATTCCTCCAAAGCGACATTTGCATAGCGAGTCAAGTTCCGTCACAACAGCCGCTTCAGATACAGACGATTCCATTGACGTTGGTAACAACGATGATGACAGCAAAAATCTACCTGCGAGTGTTCCATCGACTTCAGCTACTACCGGAAGCATTGTCATTGATGCTGCTCCAACTGAACCATATCCGCTGAGAATAGACAGTTTAATTCAATGTTCTGCATCCTACTGGGAACGTAAGTTCTAAAAAAAACTTGAGCGTTTACATTTTTAAGGACGCCATGAATTTGTATTGAATGCTCTTTAACTACGTGTTCCGTAGAAATGAAACGCGGAATTGACGACATCCTCAACGACCTGGAAAGCACGAAAGAGGATGTTCCTACAGAAGAGAAAACCATTCAAATTGAGAAGATCTGCAAACACCTAAAATCTCAACTATCTGACATTAAAAATATCGAAAAGAAACTTCGGGCAACTGGCAAAACAATTTTGAGTGCAAATCGTAGGAAGAACCTGAGGAAATCAGAGTAAACGAGATTTCACCAGGAAATGGATCACCCTCGTCTCATTTCATGAAAATTATATCTTTCAGTTAATGTCTTCATTGTTATAGTACATAAATACATACTTACATCAATAGCCAATTTCAATCATTTCTCCAAAGAATTGAAACTATTTTCTGTGCAATAATTTATTTGAGAAAACTAAGTGGTGTTAGTCTACCGGTGCTCCAGATATTCATTAAGTTTTTTATGATCCAACTTAAGTTTAAATTTTAGACGTCTCAAACTTCCCCAGTAAAGAACATAGGTACCTTTATTTACTTTTCTAGAAATCAATAATTTATCCGAGTTTATCAAGTTTTAATGCAACGAAATACGGTGTGAGAAAAAGATTTTGACGCGTTTTATTCAAACAAAATCTATTTATTTTTATTACAAGATAATGATTGTCTAGTTAGTCAGTTAAACGATAGAAATTAACTACTTCAGCTGAAATGTTTAACAAATAGCGAACCGAGAAAGATGGTAAATTATAAAACACGGGTAGTAAATTACGACTAGAATCATAAACATTAATTTATAATTTTGCATATTATTCTAGATTTTATTTTCTGATTTACTAATCGTGTAATACTGATATTATAATAATTTAACTGCATTTAAAAAAGCTACTTATTCAGTGTTTCTTAATTTTTTTTTCACTTTTTACCCAAAGATATAACTTAATTTTTTAAAACGTTCTTTAAATATATAATAATATAATCCAAGCAATATTTGTCTTGCTTTAATTATCTTAAGGAATATTATCGATTGATGTTTTTCGTATCGGTTTTTTACTCTAGTCTATACATCCCGTTTTTAGTGGCAAGTATGCAAAAGCAAAGTAAATTAAAACACGATTGTCGTGTGTAAAAATATTTATTGATGTTCATGGTATGAAAAATAAAGAGCAATAAAGATGATGTGGTACGCATAATCAAATGCGATTTTCCTAAACACTTTACCTGGCCCTTTTACTTATTTATTCTGGCTTTGTGTGTGTTGTCTTTTTATTCCATAATATTCCATATCGACCAATATGACCTTGTCTTTTCAAGTGTTCTGCTAACAGTAAAGCATAATTTATATGCATGCACACCTTGGTAAATATCCGAATCCGGTATATCCGTATCCGGCTGGATATGAAGACATCAATTTCTAATACAATTCCAGTGCGTCTCATGGCCTCTTATGAAAATGAATGTCTAACGAATAGAATGCAATGGAAACGATTAGTATTTTCTAGAAGTTCCAACTATTTATGTAGCATTTGATCGCAATCAACATGATCAGTTGTCCTTGGATGTTTTTGCGATTGCGAACAAATGCCCTTGTCGATTTAGGTTTGGCGATTGGAGAGGATGACTCTGAAGACGTTTAGTTTTATTAGTGTTGATAAAGGTTCAGTTTTCTTAAGGGCAAGGAATTGCGCGTGAACTTTTAGAAATTGTTAGTAATTGTTTCTTCGTAATTAGTGGTCATAAGTATGGCACGGACTCAAGGAACATAAGACAAACAAAAATTCATTTGCTTTGCAAAATGTCGTTTTGGTTTACCGTACTTTTGGTTTATGAATTACTGTAATTATCCATGTCAATTGGCCTTGATCATGAACTTGATGAGAATTTGAATAGCAGTAAAGGGAATTACTGATTTGCCAGCATCCTGTACATCATAAGGATTGGTATGCAAAATAAGAGTGTGGACTAATAGTGACACTGCTAAGGGTTAAAATTCCAAACATGAAGGGACGCACGCATAAAATAATATTTGTTATAAACTCTTTACGCAAACCTAAGCAATGCTCGACAAAATATTTATACACCACATAGGCCTTCGAGGCAACAGGACACGTTTTTGCTCCTTAAAAAATATTGTTGGCGAATTCTCTCTGTGGATTCTTTAGAGTTAAAGGTACAGGATTGTATTGCTATTAGATTTGATTCATACTTTCGCAAAAATTAATTATCCAACACGAACAACGCAAATATTCAATTCATTCCTGTCGCAGAGGGTAAGGAAAGAATCATATGCTCGTCTACTTTTTATGCAGATCCGAAGACAAGACTAATGCGAATCGTTATATTTTTACGTAAACAAGCATTTTAAATTATATAGATATTCTTGAAACATTATATCTTTTATTAATTATTTGATAATAAATGCATAAATGATCAGAATTTTTTTGAAACTTATAAGCAAACAGGCATAGTATAATCCGAAAATTTGCTGATCGATGAAGATGCTAAATCATTGAGTAACTCGTGGCGGAATTATTACCTACTCATGAACTCATTTTTTACTACATAATTTCTACTGGTGTTATGTTCTTGCGCATTTTATTGGTCATAATCAATTCATCATCACGTCAATATAAATTGCTTCAGCCCAACGCAACGACGTATTACTTTCATTTTCATACTGTTCCTTGTATCAAAAAATTATAATTAACAAGTGGTCCTTGTCTTGGATCGGAGAAAAAATGCTTGCTTTGGCCAGTACAAATGAAGAAATCGGGAAAGCAAAGGGCAAGTACTTCTTACAAAGAACAATGAATGATGCGATCACAAATATTTTGGTGTAGAAATGATTTCTTGATGTTAAGTATTTTTTTATTTAAAAGCATTGCGTTCACTAGTATACAATTTTTATGTTTTATTCAGCTATTGCGAAATATGCTTGAATAATAAAACGAAACCTAAAGCACTATTGTAATTGTATTTCACTTTTTACGTTGAAACAAATTTTCTGTGTTAAGAAATCGTATTTGAAGGTCACGGTATAAAATGCAAACAATATTCAAAGCATGCATGTAATTTAATTTAGTTACAAACTACTACAGACTATATTCTGACAAAGTCAGTCAGGCAAAGCATTTACTAGTACGATGCGGTTTAATTGGTGATGAGATCATAGACAATCCTTTCACTATTTGTCAATTTATTATACTAAAAGGCATACCGATTTTTGGATGAGGTATACGTGAGCAGATATGTTTTTCCTTGAACTGCATTTAAACTTGGGGAAACATATTTTAGGAAGTTTTTTCCCTGATGCAATTGACATTTTGCCAGCAAAGTATTTCTTATGTCGAATTACAGGAGCTTACATATCAGCCATGCATTAATAGTATTCCTTTAAACGTTGATTTCATAGTTCGTTTTGTTTCAGTATAATTTATTTAAAAGAAATAATCAGGAAACAAGACCAAAATGAAATACATGCATTAGAAAATACACAAAATTATATTTCTTGAAATGAATGTACGGTTTAAAATTATAATTTTTCAAACTTCATTCGTTCGAGCTAAATTAGAAAGCAAAATTTGCGAAATCATGAAATCTAATTAACTTGGAGGAGAAAACTTTCCACTCAATGCAGACTCAAAATTAAATACATTTTGTTTTGTACAAAGGGCTCATTGAAGCTTTGAAGCTCCGGATCAACCGTTACCCAAGTTTTGAATGAGCGACAGATGTTCAGCGTTGGACAGGAAATGAAACAACGCAGTAGATAATTTGAACGAACGTATACCACAATAGATTTCTTTCCTAATACTTAAGCATTGATGAATGTCTAAACACCCTTTCACAGTGGATTTCAAATGAGATCAAGTTCAAAGCGGAAAAACAATAAATTATTTTCATATATTCATAGAGGTCATTCGAAGACAACATAAGATATATATATATATATGCCATTTGTTACATAATTATTTTTTTACAGAACTTTAGTATTTTCAGGAAATGCAAAAATTAAGATATCGTACCTTCCTGACCCTATCTAGTTCATGGTCTGCACCTTTTGAAGGTTTCACATAATCAGAAACTACCAATTATCAGCGAGATGTTCATGCTTCGCATCATATTTTATTTTACCTATGCACCGTATGTTGTCAAACAAGTTCTGTTGCCTCTTCTTAAAAACTAATTTCGCCAAGTTTCCAGAAGACTCAGCATGACAAAATTTGCAAGTTGGAACTTGGTTTCCAAATCAAAATTGAGAGAAAAGTTTCTTTCGTAAATTAAGTTTTGCGTGTTTTCATCCGTAAGCAACAAGTCAAACAAAAGCAGCAAAGTACATTGGTAAGTAAAAATTTATTGAGGAAGCCTTATGTCACGCTATGTAAGGATTCGTCAGGAGCATTTTTTCATTATTACTTTTGGAAAGTTCGTCAATTGTACTTGTGTTCATTGGAAAAGTTCGGTAAACTCTGGACTTCACATGAGAAAATTGCTCCACAGCACGAAATTGCATAATTTTCGCTTGGAAAGTTCTGCAAACAAGTCACTTTGATATTGACATGACCGTCAAGCAGAAGTTTTTCAATGTTCATATAACAATCTATCTTTATGGATCTATGTTATTGTCGGCATCATCACAAAATCAACGTCATCATAAAATCAACGTGTTCAAGTCAAGCATGCACAAACACAAAGCTTTTTAGATCTTTTTTTGGAGGTGAACTTCTGTTGCTGTTGTTATGATGTGATGGGTGCTATTTCACCTTTACACGGATATAATACGACTTTGTCGACAACGATTACGAACCACGAACCCGATCGAATCCAAATCCCTTTCTGCATAGCATAACATGCGAAATTGGCTTAAGGATGTACATACTTAAAGCTTCTGTGTACATACTTATCTCTATTTCCAAAGTATAGCCAAGGAATTTTATAGTCTAGCATGTTCGCCTTATAATCTTCCTTTCGTATAGCCCAAATAGTCCCACGAATTAATATTTTCTGATGTGATAGTGTGGACATGCATGTATGGAATTTTCAGGAGGAAAAGGAAGGAAGGGACTTATGAGTAGCTTGCCAATAGTAGGAGTAGCAACAGTAACGAACTAGCGACATTGCAATAACTTGCTGTAGTTTTAAAACTCTCGTTAAGCTTGAGAAAGTTTTCAAATGGTGAGTGCCACTAAGACTCTCACAAGAGCTGTCAAAAAAAAAGCTTTTAAAGTTTTAGTGTGCAGTGCAACGCATTAGGGACAAAAAGTTTTGATGAGGAGGTTGTCGAAAGAAAATGAGAACATTCAGTGTTCATAACTACAGCTAGTTCATGCCAGGCTAAAGGAAGCGATAACGATAGCGATTCTTTTTAACTAACAATGTTCCCAATTCCAATTCCTTGGACTGGCTTCGCTCACTGATCTGTAGGTGAGTGAATAAGGTGACGCTGACGTGACTGTGACACCGCTCTAGCTAAAAAGTAATCAACTCAAATTGAAGTCAAAAAAGCTCTGTAACCTTCCACGTACGTTAAAAACAAGTTGAAAGTTTATTACTCATTAATTTCGCGTGATTTTAACTGCATTAATTACTTGAATGGAAGTGGAATGTAAAGACATTGTATTGTATTGTAATCATCGATAAAGGTTCGACGAATTGGATTACCTAATCAAATACCTCCAAAGTTTTAATGCTTCAATGTGTTTTACCAAAACGAATAATGTTTATTGAAAGTTGAGAAATCGTAAATAATAAACATTTTCAGATTCCACTGTAAAGACGCCATTAATCAACCTACGTATTCCCGAAACACAGTTTATCGGACTCATATCCATCCAATCGCTCCGTTGGTTGGGGTGCTTCGATTTTTCATTTACAATTTATTTAATAAAATTAGTTTCGCAACTAGGTCAGATATAACGTATTACGCCTTTTATTTTGGAGACGACCATTAACAACATCAACTTCTCTGGACTCTTACGTAAGTCTATCCAAAATTCTAGCATATTTCGTAAGTACTTATTGATTGGAAATTGAGACTTATTTTTCCTTTACTATTTTATGTTGTGTGTGTGTGTGTATGTGTTTCTGCTTTCTCTCATGATGAGTTTTATTGGTTTCCTTCCTTCCTTCATCCTTCAGTTGCCTCCACATAAAACAGCTATTTTTAGAAAGAAAACATTAATTTTGTATGAATTTACACAAACAAAAAGTGCTTGACAGGGGTGTAGAATCCTTAGATCGAGCATATCACTGGATAATTCTAA
Organism: Seira musarum; assembly: GCA_027743895.1. NCBI lineage: Eukaryota > Metazoa > Arthropoda > Collembola > Entomobryomorpha > Entomobryidae > Seira > Seira musarum. The sequence continues at coordinate 16,565 of JAHZMX010000357.1, forward strand.
GGCAAGAGAATCCAAGTCTTATTACCTTACAATTAGATAGGTTAGCCGGGGAACATATCAAAAGGATTTTTCCAATTTTTTTCATATGATTCATACAATGCAGCACATTACATCATGATGAAGTGCAGTAGCAGGTTCTGCATAATTGAACAATGGGAACCTAAATTAGGACTGACGACAGCTTAATTAGATACTGACGCAATTCATATTAGTATGTTCCTTCGTGTGAAAACAAGGGTGCACTGCACTGCTGTTTTTATAGTTATAAAAAATTGAAGAATTGTTTGCCATAAATACAGTTTATTTTCCTTGCCACAAAAAGTTAACAATCCATTCACCTGGCAGTGGTAAAAATTAAGCCAGAGAACATTCTCGTCTTTTATTGGCTAACTACCATTTTCCAGGCGAGCGAGGTAAAACCAGAACGATAGTTGATTCAGTTGATTGATGATTGTGAGTTTGCATAAATAATGTAAATATTTTCATTTGCCCAGTTCTGCCTGTTTGCTTCCCTAAAAGTAGATTGAATTTTTCATTCCATAACACTTTTGTTCGATCTGGTCGTAGCTGGTTTTAATATGCTAATTCAAGTCAATTATACATTAAGGCCAAAGTACACGCCTGATCAATATTTCGTGTTTGCCAGTCATTGATGGACATTATATATTATCTAAGTACTTCGGATCTAACACAGGATGTTATCGTAAAAATAAATTTTGATGGCACAAAATTGCACCTGAAAATAGTTACATCATCATCATCATACTTAGGTACTATTCACACGGTAAACATGTTTTATGTATTTCATAATGGATTAAGCCAAACCAAAACACTAGTTGTACATGATGTCAAATTTAAAAAATGGAATGTCAATTTTCCTTGATTTAGTGTTAATGGACGCGCTATAACATTAGCTTAAAATTTAAATCAGGATTAAAATGAGACATTATTGCAAATTGACTTGTTTCTAATTCAAATGTAAAACATGACATGAGGAAATTCGAAGAAAGTCATGTCAAAGATGAATCATTTAATGTTATTCAATCAGCAATCAATGTTTTCCGTATGAATCTTTGATTTTTTCTTATTTCATCCAATTTTCCCGTTGCACTTCGAATAACAACAAACCGATTTATTTTGTGCGAAAATAGCTTTTTAAAATGAGAAGATTTATTCGAGCGGAAAGTCAATTTATGAAACCTCGAAGATTTTTCTGGCTTTGCATTCGCTAAATGATTTGTGGGAAATTGGAAAATTCGATTAAATTGAAGTATGAAAAGAAGATAAATGCTCATAGACTAGAAGATTCCACAAGACATCTTTGAAGGGCGAATCAATCTAATCAT